>OU426869.1:3219434-3236934 GCA_911387685.1 Dolichovespula media
TATATATATATATATATATATATATATATATATATATAGTTTCGTCGAACGCAACACTTCTATTTTAATTTCTAATCTAAATTTTACTCGAGAAAAGAAAGAAAACACATTTTCGTTGTACCATTCTAAATGTACTTTTTTAAATTTTATATATATATATATATATATATATATATAGAATTTTACTATAATCCTTTCTATCGCAATTCTTTAAGCCTTTGCTAGATCGCTGGCAAATGATTTTCTATTTTCTTATTCATTATTTTTCTTCTTTTTGGAAACACGTCAAACGATTTCGAGTTAAATGTATGTACGTACAAGAAAAATAGGAGGCAGCACCCTTTCCTTTCTCTCGTCTTCACCCCCTTGCAATTGAAGGTGCAGTGTGCATTCAAACGTCCATATATGGTCGTTCGGCGCCGTATATGGCCGGAATGTAGGGATCGCCGTTTTTATACCATCGATCCTTCTCCTCTCCTACCTCCCTCCCTCCCCCTCTACCCCGTTTTCAAGAACGATTCCTTCGTTCTCTCTCAACTCCGCATAGCGTTTCTGCACGAAAGCGATCGCGGATCGCACGAGCAGATTTTTATAATAATTGTCAATCGAAAACTTCCGAGAGGATGATTAAGAGAGAATGCAAAGAAGAGAAAAAAAAAAAAAGAAAGAAAAAGAAATCGAATAAAGAGAACACAAATTATTTTTAATTTTAAAAAATATTGATTAAGATTTCGTTCGAACGTCATCGTCAATAAATTATTCCATCGATCGATCGTGGTCACTTTAATGTAATACAATTATTCAAACGAAATATAATGTTATCCGAAAGTGATTAAAATATAAGGTGTTATTATCATCGAATTATCATCATCATCATCATCATCATCATCATCATCATCATCATCATTACCATCATCATTTATTATTATTATTCTAATCGTTAGAGCTAATGTATTTTTATTGGATAAACAATTGCGAGAGACGAGAGCTTCGATTGCAATTTTGAACGATGCGTCGAGATGCATCGATTCTTCCACCGCCTTCGACTATTGTTTACGAACGCGATTAAAAAAAAAAAAAAAAAAAAAAAAAAAAAAAAAGGAAAAAAAAAAAAACCGAAAAGAAAAGAGAAAAGAAAAAAGAAGTGAACTCTTAGGTGCACCCATTATCCCGAAATGCAACTGATTGTTCTATATTTGGAACCGCGCATAGGCCCATTTGCGGAGGACGACGACTAACGTTCTACCACTCGTTTTACCGGCGCCATTCATGGATGATTTATTTCCTCCTTGTGACATCGAATTTAATACTTTCGAAGAAGAGAGATCCGCGTACAAAAACAAACAAACAAACGCATAAAATTTGATCTATCCCCGTAGATAATCAATACCCATTAATTTTATCAATCTTCGTCGATAATCAATCCCCATCAATTTCGCGATATTTTTTATAAAGAAAAAAGGAAAAAAAAAATTAAATCAGACCAGACGATCTCTCTCTCTCTCTCTCTCTCTCTCTCTCTCTCTCTCTCTCTCTCTCTCTCTCTCTTTCTCTTTCTTTCTATATTTTTTTTTTTTTTTATTTTCTTTCAATAATTTTCTATTCTCCTCAATCGATCCTATGTATTTAAAATCGTTTTTATATTTATTATAATCGTGTTACAGATCCATACGCATCTGGTTAACGGCAGACCCGGTGCCCTAAATCACAGTACAACCCTTCAAGAGTTTACCCAAGCGAGATACGTCAGACTACGTTTTCAAGGTCTACGAAGGAACGGCGTTGTAATAGCCGACAAAAGGAAAGCATTTTATTCGATCAAGGAGATCAATATCGGTGGACGTTGTCTATGTTCCGGTCATGCTGCTCGTTGTCGATACAGCGTTCAACATGGGGTAAATTAAACAATTTTATCTTATTCCTAATAACAACGTCCAATAATATCAATAACAATAACAGTGATGATGATGATAATAATAATAATAATAATAATTAAGTGCCAATTGACGATAAAAAACTATATACGTCATAAATTTCGATCATTAATTTCAATCGTAAATTTCGTTATTAATTAATCAAAATTGAAATGATTTCTTTCCACAATAACGCGATATTCGAATCGTTGTTACAATTATCAATTTCTAATTCGATCCATCCTCGTAACGATAATAATTTGTCTTACGATGATTCATTGATAATAAGAGAAACAAAAAAAAAAAAAAAGAAACAATGTTCGATACGAATCGTACTTTATAATATCGATTGAAATACTTTTCTTTAGTTCATATGGGTTAATTTATATATATATATATATATATATATATATATATATATATATATATATATATATATATATTATATAGGACTCGTAGAAGTCAATAAAGTACATAAATACGTTCGAGCTTTCAACGAAGTCGATTTTGTTGGACATTTCCGTTTGACCGTTCTCTAAAGTTAGAATCTCGCACTCAAATTAAAGATAGATAGATAGATAGAGAGAGAGAGAGACAGACGGGGAGAAAGAGAAAGAGAAAGAGAGAGAAGATTATGGTTACGGAGTTCACAGGAAATAAATCCGTCGGAAGTGCCATAAACTTGTCAGTCCTTTGTCTGGCAGCACCGCTAATGGCAGGATCTTTCGTTCCTTCCTTCGAATCGTTTCGGAACTTTGCCATTTGCTCTTCCAAAGCCACAAGGAACGTGCAAAGCTTCTTACAGTGAAATACAAGGAAAGAGAGAGAGAGAGAGAGAGAGAGAGAGAGAGAGAAAGAGTTGACACGTATCAACGTTCTTTTGCGATCTCTCACGGAGGAATCGCGTACGCTTTTGGAACCGCATTAATTTTTTTTTTTTACCTAACACGGAGTTGCGGTTTCGCGTCCTCCTCATCCTCCTCATCCTCCTCCTCACCTCCTTCTCCTTCTGCTGTTACTGCTACTTGCATAAAATCTACCATGGAATTTTCTACGAACAAAGCAACCGAGTATGTAGGTATATACATTCCATTTTCGATCAATTTCTACAATATAAGATGTATTACGTCAATATCGTATAATTATTATAATCATAATAATTATATCGTGAACGTGTCGTGTGTCGCTTGGATATAATATAAACCTACGTAATTTTGTACAATTTTCTTTTTTCTTTTCCTTTTTTTGTACTATTAAAATCTTTCGTTTATTAATTTTCATAGTGATTTAAAGGAGAAAGAATTAAATATATAAAAAAAAAAACTATAACTTTAACTACATTCACCATTCCCTCGTGACGTATCGACCATATATATATTGTTACAATGTATATAATAAATATATATATATATATATATATATATATATATAAATCGTTCTGTCCGATATAAATGAAATCTAATAGTTTGATTATTTGATAAAAAAAAAAAAGAGAGAAAAGAAAATAGAAAAAGTAAAAACGAAAAGATCATAATATCGTTCTTGGATCGAGGCAAAATATTGATCGAAGAGATAGAGAGAGAGAGAGAGAGAGAGAGAGAGAGAGAGAGAGAGAGAGAAACCAAGGATTTAAATTGCAGTGCGCGTATCCAAAGAAAACATCGAAACGTATTTTACTATTGATCACGATCAATCGACATACTTTCTCAATATGGATAGAAACTTGGCAGCTGCATAAAATACGAAATCTCAAACTGTGACTCTACAGATTGTTAAGCATTCAGTTACAGACACACTTTGCTCGCTGCCTTTGGCTTATGTGCCTCGGACACACAATAATAAAACCTTTCCTGACCTCGAGGTAAAGGCACTCCTGTCGATCTCTCGCGCGCACTCTCTCTCTCTCTCTCGCGCGCACTCTCTCTCTCTCTCTCTCTCTCTCCCCCCTCTCTCTCTCTCTCTCTCTCGTTCCGTTTCTCTCTCTTATACTCTCCACTACCTTTTATTTTTATTCCTCTCGTCTTTCTCACTGACTCTTTCGCGTAATACTACCTTCAAACAACCATTAATCACAGCACGTACTCATCTCGTTCCCTATTTCCATTACGACCGATTAAAAATAAAGAAATTAAATCCTTTAAGATATTCCAGCAACAACAACAACAACGATGACGACGACCACGTCTTTCACAATCGAATAATGCGTTATTCACTTTGACGTTATCATCGAATTATCATCGAATCGTTAAACGTCATCCTTAATTATAATCATTCGTTAACGTCGATCGTATAATAAAACTAATGAGAAATTAATACCAAATCATAAATGAGTGTTATTTTTTTTTCTTTTTTTTTTTTTTTTTTTAAGAAAATTTCTCGTCGAACTATTACTGTTAACGATAAAGTTATTAAAAATGACGAAACGCTCGTCTATACGGATTATTCGATTAATCATCGAATCGAAGATATAAATCGTATTTTCATAATCGACAATAGGGATCGTACATCGGCAAATTGTTTGAACGTATAAAGAAAACGCAAATTTGACGACGATCGAATTTAACGGGACAAAATTTAATGGGAACATTTTCTTTCTTTCTTTCCTTTTTCTATCTCCTTATGGGAACTCGATTAGAATCGACTTTTGGCGATGTGTCTCGGTCGAGCAAATTAAATTAGTTTTTGGCATGCGCGCGTCGTTCATGGTCGCGTGCGAATGATCGCTGCATAGATCGAATCGCGATCGCATTGCTGAATACGCGCGCGGACCGTCGAGGTGGCATCCGAAATATCTTAAGATTACGACAACTCAATCGAATCGAATCGAATCGACTCTTTTAATCTTCGATCGACACATTCCCCGGTCTCCCCCTCGATCATTCGCATAATTAATATTGATTCGATTCTTTCTTCTTTTTTGTTCTTCATTTCTCGTTACTTTCCATCCTTTCCAATCCCCGTATAATAAATATTTGTATCCGACATTTATCCTTATTTCAATAAAAAAAAAAAAAAAAAAAAAAGAAAGATTTTAATCGTATTACGTAATATCACGAATTTAATATAAAATTGATCGATGATCGTAATTCGATCATCGAACCGATGATATAATTCCGACGAAACTTTTGCAATCTCGATAATGTCGTTTCGAAATTAAGAACGTACTATACGTGGACGATATAACGTAAAGTTAATTTTTGAATTGTGAATGGAAACGATGCGACGTATTCTAAACGATTTTATATGATTTCGATTCGGATGTAGAAATTTGAATCGACGTGACAGGTCTCTCCCTCTCTCTCTGCCTATCTCTCTGTCATTGGCTGTACAGAAACAGAGAAACGATCCAGAGAATTGCCAGTTTAAAACGCGCGTGTGGTCTTGTCGCTTAAAGAAGCTTAAAGAGAAACGAGCGTTCGTTCGGCCTGTGAATCATGAGTTTCGAGTTCACTCTCTCTACCACTTTATTATTTATTGCCTCGATAATCGTTTTCTCACTATACCATATAAACATTTCTTATATTATCGGCTTGAAAAATGAAATGAAATGAAAAGAAAAGAAAAGGAATGGAAAGGAAAGGAAAAAAGAGAGAGAGAGAGAGAATCTAATCTCAAAAATGTCTCCAATTTTTTCCACACTCGAGAATAAATTTTTCTTATAAATGTATCTCTTAAGTTTTATTAATTCTCTTTTCATTTAAGCATCAAGAATGCGAATGCGAACGTCACACGTGCGGTGAAAGATGCGAAAAGTGTTGTCCCATGTACAATCAAATACCATGGAGACCGGGTACCGCCTCCAAGGGCTTTCATTGTGAGAAATGCAATTGCAATGGACATGCAACGTCATGCGTTTACGATCCGGAAGTAGCAGATAAGAGGATGTCTATGGACGTTCGAGGGAAGTTTCGAGGGGGCGGTGTTTGCGTCAATTGTACGGTGAGTCGAGTCTAATATTACGAACGATTTTGTACGTTTTTTTTTCTTTTTCTTCTTTTTTTTTTTTCACAAACGAGAAGAATAACAAAGAAAAATTCTATGAGAAAGGGAAACAATGTTTCTCCTTTTTTTTCTCTGTTCTTTTTTCTTCTTCTTCTTTATTCTTCTTCTTTTTCTTTTTTTTTAATTAATTAAATTAATCGTAAATATTGTCGAAAAGGAAGGGTTACGTTGTTTTATCAAAACTAACGAATCATTGAAATATATCTCGCGAATATTATTATCGAAAATTCATTCTTATATTATCAATAAGCGAGTTATTAATTATTGAAATTACGCGAGTGTATTATTAAAAATTGGAACGTCATTAAAATAATACGATGAGGAATGAAGGCTCGTTATCGAACGATGTTAAAAAAATAAAAAGAAACATTCAAATAAAACAAAAAAAAAGAAAGAAACACCCTGACTAATAATTATACGATCATTAAAATGCATAAAGCACGTTATAAACAATCGTTTGGCCTTAATCTTTATTGCATTTGGCCGATGAAAAGGAACGCAGCTGCGACTGCATCGAAAAGATTAGTCGACGATAAAAAAAAAAAAGAAAGAAAGAAAAAGAAAAAAACAAGGAAAAAGAAAAAGAGTTAACACGAAGCTCCTTTTCTCTGATCTCTTTCAAAACACATATGTAAAACACATAAGTGTGTGTGTGTGTATATATATTCGTCTGTCATTCATCGACGTCTAATAAGATAATCATATCGTTGAATGGAGTTCGAGCTCTTGGCGAGTTTCGATCGTAAACAATGAGTATGAAATGGCAATAATTATTCGATACGATACGATACGATACGATACGATTCGATTCGATTCGATTCGATTCGAAACTCTTCTTATATCGTTTTATTACATTGAAAAGGATATGATTTGCGCCCCCATCCCCCAATGTATTTCAATTTTTTTTTTTCTTCTTCGTGACTGTTTAATTTAATTTTCATTTTTATTCCTTAGGAACACACGTCCGGTATCAATTGCGAGAAATGTCAGATAGGTTATTACAGGCCTAACGGCGTCGCACCCGATGCACCCGAACCCTGTTTGCCCTGCGACTGTAGCGTTCGTGGTAGTACAGGTTACTGTACACCGGACGATTCCTACACCCATATGGGAAAGGTAATTCTTGTCCTTCTTATATGCGTCCCAACGCGTACACAAAAAAAAAAAAAAAAAAACAAAAAAAAACGACTCCGACCCTCTCACCATTCCCACCCTCCCTCCCTCCCTCCTACAACAATCAAATCATTTAACAAATGAAATCGAATTATCGTGGAATATTGCGATGTCGAATTACCGACGACGACGTGTCTCGCGTAATGACATAATAATCGTTTTTTAAAAGGAATCAGTGATGAACCATAAGACCCGTGGTGTGTTCCAGGTAGCAGGTGCCTGCGAGTGCAAATCCGGCTATTCGGGATATAAATGCGATCAATGTGCAGCGGGTTATCGTCAGTATCCCGATTGCATGGCGTGCCCCTGCGATTCGCGTGGTATCCTACCGTCTCACGATTGCGAGGGCGATTGCCTTTGCAAGGCCAACGTCGACGGTGAATTTTGCGATCGATGCAAATCGGGATACTTTGCATTGACGAAGGATAATCTCGACGGTTGCGTACCTTGCTATTGTTTTGGCGCGACCGATCGTTGCGTTGCTGGGAAACTCCATTACACGATGGTAAAAAAAAAAAAAAAAGAAAAAACAAATACTCGATAAAGATCGATCGTATCTGATGTTAAAGATAGTATCTACAAACACGTTTTCCTCGATTTATATATATATATATATATATATATATATATATATATATATAATCTTGACGAATCCTGATAAATCTCTTTACTTTCGTATAACAGATATCTTCGTTGGAAAATTGGTTGGTTACCGATATGAATGGTTCGTTCGGTGTTGTACCGACATTAGACACGGACAATGGCTGGTTGACCGTGGCTGCGTTCGAGGTCGAATATGAAAGTCCGTACTGGTTGGCCCCACGCATCTATACGGGAAATCGTCTCTCGTCTTACGGCAGTAATCTCACATACACCGTCACCTGGGTCGTCATGCGTGGCGACACCAGCGGCAAGCCCACCACCGAACCCAACGTTATTTTGGTCGTAAGTAATCCCTCCCCCTTTTTTTTTCTCTCCCCGTAGAAGTCTCTCTTGCGAATTAAGCGTAAATTTGAAGCGTTCATAATATAGATATATATGTGTGTGTTGCGTAAGAGAGAAAAAGAAAGATTTACTTTGGCCCTTATCGTCCTTCCTGTACCCATTTTAATATATTTTTTTTCTTTCCCGTTCTTTCTTCTTTTTTCTTCGTTTTTTCTTTCTTTCTTTCTTTCTCCTTCTTTTTTTTTTTTTTTTTTTTTTTTAGGGTAACAATGGCATGCGCATAGCTCACGGCGAGGAACAGTATAACGGTCAGGAGGCGGAGATATCCGTGGCCTTGACCGAGCAAGGCTGGTACCACGTGCGAAGTGAAGTACGAGAAATTCATACGAGACTGAGGAGAACCGATTATCGAGGCGATCCTGTCAGTAGAACTCAAATGATGCATGTACTAGCCGATCTAAAGTATCTCATGATTAGAGCACAATATCATTCCGAACAAATCGAAGGAAGGTACGATCGACGACGACGACGATCATATAAAACTGTTTCCCTGCCTCCGGATCCAATATATCCGTTCAATATCGATTTTTAACGATTATCTCGATTTATTTATTTCAGTCTACTATCCGCAATCCTTCCGATAGGTGACCCCGTACGTTCGGAAGATGATAGCCAAAGTCTCGTAGAAATGTGCGATTGTCCTAAAGGATACGCAGGTCTATCTTGCGAAAATTGTTCCTGGGGATACGTGAAAGTTACGAACAACGGTTCTAATCATCAGGATTATCAAATTTGCGTCGAGTGTGATTGCAATGGTCATGCTTCTTCTTGCGATCTTGTCATGGGCGAATGCAAGGTAAGCTACAATCGGTAAGCTAGGAAATTATAATTATCGTTGACTTATCTCCAGTCGATACATCCGCGACTCGACGTTATCGATAGGGAAAAATATTTTACGATTTTTAATTAAAAAAAAAAAAAAATTAAGAATCTCGTACCGTTGTAACGATCCAAACAATTCGATTATACGAAGAACTTGTTTATAAAACTTTTTCTAAATTTCCCATTGTCGGTAAGGTAAAAAGTTACAATTATTGATATGCCTTCGGTCGGTATAAGTTCAATTCTACATTATCGACAATGACAAATGTTTAACAATTTTTAATAACAATTAAAAAACATTAATCCCAAACATGAAATTTTATCGATGAAATGAGATCGATGAGACGAGATAAAATAGTTGAAATGTTTTGATACAATCAATAGTACTACAAAGTTACACCATTATAGATAGTATTGTGAGAGTACGGTGAATTGGAAATAAAAAAAAAAAAATAAAAAAATAAATAAAAAAGAAAGAAAAAGGAATGATATCAAAAACTTTATCGTTTATCATTCAGACCTGCGAGCACCATACGGTCGGTCCAAAATGCGATCGATGTTCGACAGGATATTATGGGATTGCTACGAAAGGTACACCGGAAGATTGTAAAAAATGTGCTTGTCCATTGTCCATCGAGTCGAACAATTTCAGTCCGAGTTGTCAATTGGAGGATCCAACGGACGATAATAGCGGCTACGTTTGCACTCAGTGTCCCGAGGGATATACGGGCGATCATTGCGAAAGGTACGAGAAAGTATCGAAATTATCTAGATCCCCTAACGTTTATAAATATCATGAAAGACACGCATTTAATGTTTTCGCGAGGCGGCATAAATCATATTACGAAATCTAAAATGCAGCTGCGACGTGGGCTTTTATGGCGATCCATCGACTCCCGGTGGTACCTGCGAGCGATGCCCATGCTCGGGTGGGCCGTGCGATCAGGAAACTGGACGTTGTTTGGAGTGTCGTGGAAATACCGAAGGTTGGAAATGCGAGAGATGTAAGGAGGCCCATTACGGGGATCCCTTACGTCAAAATTGTCTTCGTGAGTGTTGAAAATATCACACAACAACATATCCCTGAATCTCATAAATTAAACACTACACGTTTTTACATTATATACCAAAAAATAAAAAATGATATACCAAAAATCGAAAAGTAAAATACAAAAAAAAAAAAAGGAACTCGAATTCGATAATATTCCTTCTACTAATATCCAAATAATTCAATTCCTCGATACTCATCGGTAACTCGTTTTTCAGCATGCGATTGCGACCCGATTGGCAGTAGTTCCGTTCATTGCGATCGGATGAGCGGTCAGTGTCCCTGCAGGCCTTTGTTCTCCGCTCGTGACTGTTCCTTCTGTGTGGAGGGTTACGGAAACGTGAGCGCAGGTTGCCAACTATGCGACTGCGACGTGGGTGCCCTCGACGAACTTTGTGATCCCGTAAGCGGCGAGTGCAGGTGTTCCGAGGGTGTAGTTGGTTCACATTGCGATAGATGCGACATCGATCATTACGGATTATCACCGAGCGGTTGTCAAGGTAAGTGAAAACGTGTCAACTATTTAATGCGAAATGTATTTTGAACTTCTGTGTTTCCTACTTTTCTTTTTCTTTCTCTTCTTTCCTTTTATTTTTTTTTTTGTTTCGTTTCGTTTTTCCTTTCTCTTCTTCCTAACGATTATATTATATATCGATAAAAGAGAAAGAAGAAGAAAATTACGACGAGAGGACATTTCGATAATTTTTAAAAGGACAACGACGAATATAAAATTATCACTACCGGATATTAATAGATATCGATAAGGGAGATCTCTCGATAAATTCGATACTTTAGAACGTACGATTAACACGCCGCGAAGGAATAACGCGAGAATGTAACGGCCGTAACTCGCGAACAAAATAACGGTGCGTTGAAAACGAAAAGAAAAACAGAATAATAAGATGAAGGAGGAGGAGGAGGAGGAGGAGGAGGAGGAGAAAAAGGATGATGGTAAAATAAGAGAGATACGATAAAAGAACCGCGTGTGAGAGTCCTCCACGGGGAAGTTATAAGCCTGGAGGTAGAGGTTAAATTTTCGATAAATTAAATAAAACAGGACCCCAATCTCGTTGTCCCGTATTTGCAATTCTAAAAAGAGGAAGCAAGCAGCTTTGGAAAATTGCCTTTCGCACGGGAGAACTCGTTTTCTATTGCATCTCTCTTATCTTTTATCTCTTTCTCTCTCTCTCTCTCTCTCTCTCTCTCTCTCTCTCTCTCTCTCTCTCTCTCTCTCTCTCTTTTTGTAGCCATTAAAAGCGCGACATTATCTTCTCACAGGCGCGTATTAAAATAACGAATTATTATTACGAATATATTCCAATTGTCAAAAATATTATACTTTCGATCGATCCAACCAATAAAAAAAAAAAAAAAAGAAAAACAGAAAACGATACAGGTTATTATTATTATTATTATTATTATTATTATTATTATTATAGATTTATGTATTATAGTTAATGGTACTGGCAGCAACCTTTTTCCTATCACCTTGTGACTAGCGAAAGAAATAAAGAAAACGCGAAGAGGAGTGATGCATCGTACGTTAACTCCATAAAAGCTTCCCTCTCACTATCCTCCTCCCAATCCTCCCATTCCTCCTCCCATTCTCCCTTTTCCCCTCTCCCCCACTTTTCAACGTTCGAGTTTGTAAGTACCGAAGGCACTTATTCGCTTCAACGAGAATCGTGAGTTCGGGATGGTACTTGAGGGATTTACAAGCTTCGAACCACCCACTTTTCCCTCTCGCTCCCTCCCTCTCTCTCTCTCTCTAGTCTTCGATAAAACAAAGAAAAAGAAAAAGGAGGAGGAGAAAGAAGAAGAAAAGGAAGAAAATTATGTATTCGAATCACGAAACTGTCCATTCTCTCCTTCTTCTAAACATAATTCGCAACCGTTCGTTCCAAAGAAACCTTACTATAAGCTTTACCGAACGACAAACTCAATTTTTTAATCCTTGGCGACTCGATCGTCCGTGACAAAATAATTTCCTCGTAAAAAGAATATACATATATTCGATTATTATTATCATCGTTCTCGTCGAGCGTCTATCTATATAACAGTTTTGTTTCGTTGTGATGGCACCCTTAATAAATCGACCACCTCTAAGAATCCCATAAATCGCAATCATTCTCTTCCTCTCTCTCTCTCTCTCTCTCTTGAACACCGCGTTTAAACTAGTCCGATGCGAGAGTACTACTGAATGTTCTTCGTCATTCGTCGACGAGTCAACGAGCCACGGAGTAAATATATATATATATATATACACACATTCAGGATCGTAGACATTCCACACGTAGAGAGAGAAAAATAAATAAACGAAAAAATAAAAATAAAGAGACTCTATACACCCTCCCTTCCCCTCCTTCATCCTTCCTTCCCGTTAATTTCCAAAGTATTATCAATAATATCCCGCTATCTATCTCTCTCTAAATACCTATTATCGTTCAACGTTCGTTAGAATGAATTCATGGCGAATCAACGAATATTCTAATTACGACGAACATATTAATTAATTACGAATTCATATAACAATCGTTCAAACGTTTAATCACGACGACGATCAACAATTCTCCGCTAGGATGAAACAAAAAGTGGAGTCCACTTTTCGAAGAATTATCAGACGATTATCAATTGTCGTCATACATTTGTCTCTCTCAAACACGTTATTAGTTATCATTTGGCTCAACGTTAGAATTAATCCGTAGAGCTAACAATTCTAATATATATTTTATTATGGGCACAGACATTCCTATGGACGACAAGGAGAAGAACAAAAAAAAGGAAAAGAAAAAGAAGACCTACTTTCCAAAGAATTATCAATGATATCAAACTATCTCTCTCTCTCTCTCTCTCTCTCTCTATCTCTATCTCTTTCTCTTTCTCTTTCTCTCCCTATCTCTTTTACGCTCGCGTTACAGGTCATTCGACACGAGCATTCTCATTCGTATCAGGCTAACATATCTAAAAAAAAAAAAAAGAAAAAAAAAACAAAACGAGAAATAAAATCGTAAATCCATCTTCGTTCATATAATCATTTTCAATAATATTCTAGAATAGATCGGATGATGGTACAAAGGACTTTTCGAAAGGAGAGAAGATTCGTGCTGAACGTTCAGCTATCTCGATGTGCCCTTTGCTTGCTTGCTTGCTTGCTTGCTTGCTCGCTTGCTCGCTTACTTGCTTGCCTACCTACGCTTCGAGACGACTCTCCCACGCGAGCTTAAGTCGCGGTTTACGGCTCTTAAGTATATATACGTACACACACACATATGTATATATTTATATTTATATGCGTGTGCGTGTAAATAGAAAAGGTAGAGAGAGAGAGAGAGAGAGAGAGAGACACAGATACATAGAGAAAAGGCGGTCTCAATATCGTATGTTCTTTTCTAACGGGGTAACGTTTTATCGCGGACAGCACCGTTCCCTTTCCTTTCCTTTAACTTATCTCAATTTTTCGTTTCCTGTTGGCTATAAGACACCTTCCTGAAATCCTTTCTCTCCCCTCTCGTAGAGCCGAGGACACTCGCTTAATTTCCACGCAATACGACGCAACGAATCTCGTTGGTGATACTTCGTTACTCGTTTGCAACGATGATCACACGACAGATACCGTCTATCACCGCTTTCCTCGTCGCGTTTCGTTGTATCCGTTCGATAAAAAAAAAAAGAAAAAAGAAACAAAATAAAACAAAAATTACGACGTCGCGCTGCAGTTCCACGTTGAACGTTATACAGAGATCATCGTAAAAAAACTTAATCACCCGTCTATGGCGATCGAGAGACTACGTTTATTAGCGATTCGAGATATTACAAATTATTTCCCTCTTTGCGTTTGAACGCTTACAACGCGAATTATTATGTCCTTGTTTTTACTTGATCCTAAGAAAAAAAAAAAAAAAAAAAAAAAAAAAGAAAAAAAGAAAAAAGAGAGAAAAAAGACTAAGAAGAAACGCAAATAATTATTATTTAAAAAAATAATATATATATATATATTAAACTTACTTATACTATTCTAATAGTTCTCTACTCGGAAGAACCAACGTAAACGGTTAATATTAACATATGATCCTTGACGTCAATCATAAATCATCGTTTTCTCAAACGAAGTCATGACAAGACCGCGTGCGTCTAGGATAGACTACACTGTTATAATTAACTGTCGGCGAATAACTAAAAAAAGAAAATAAGTTGGACTTTATTAGCATCCACACACATACATTTCTGCCGAAGGCTCTTCGGTAAAACACGCTTACCTTAACCCTGAAATAACTTCCCTCCTCTCTCTCTCTCTCTCTCTCTCTCTCTCGTGCTGATAATCCAACGAAGCAGGTACGATGATGCATGTAAGAAAGGTTGTACAGCTAAAGCAAACAAACTCTCTTCTCGAGTCGTATTAATGTCTGTACATTCTCCCCCCCCCTCTCTCTCTCTCTCTCTTCCTCTCGAAATCATGCGAAAATCATCCTATCGAAGATTTAATTACTATCCTTGACATTTGACTCGACAGATTAGACAAAAATCATTAGATATACTTCGACCGACATCATCGATTGCCTGCGAACAAATTTATTATACATCGTCAATAGTACACGTGGACACACACCACACACACACACACACACACACACACACACACACACACAAAATTGCACGCACGCTAATTGCATGCACGCATCAACGAATAAATATTTTATTTGACTTTGACAAAACGACACGACGATTCCGACGAAAATTTAAAACGTGACGAGGATCATCATCTCGTAGATACAAATTTCAAAATATATCTCGCGCGAGACAAAACGGGACATTTTGATCTCGTTTAATTTCTCAACAAAAGCTCGGCAAGATCAACGTATAAAACGGGGTGGGGTCGGTCGGGGGAAAAAGGGTAGATATTATCTCGCCTTGTTTCGTCGATTATTTATCGCGTTTATTACGCACCGTGGCACTCCACTTAGAAGTAATCGCGTTGCAGGACGGTTTCGCGAAGCGTTAATATACGCCCCGTGGACGTCACGCAGAGACGAGATGGATTTACATCTCGTGCTCGTTTTGTCGGTAAACATTAAAGTCCCTCCCCCTCTACCGTCTTGCGATTCCTTTTTCCGTTTTTCCTTTCTTCTTCTTCTTCTTCTTTTGTTTCTATTATTTTTTTTTTGTTGTTGTTCTTATCACGTACACGTAATATCTTTCCTCGTCCGTGAATTTCTAATAATATCTAATCTCTGTCTTGTTCGTACGATAGAAAAGAAAAGAAAGAAAATTAGTTTTAATCGTAAGAAAAAAATGATCGAAATAACATTAAACAAATTGCATAGAGACGACGAGATTTAACGCGAGAAATTTTTACGAAATAAATTCCTTGGTACTTCCTTCGAACGATTTTTCAAATATTTCATTCGAGGCAAATGATCGAGAAAGGAGCAACGTCACGTTGATCTATAACGCAGAATCATCTCGATTCGTTACGTTCGTACAACACTGGCACTGTATCGAGAAAAGGAAGAGAGAGAGAGGGGGGGGAGGAACGAAAGAACGAAAGAAAGAAAGAAAGAAAAAGAGAGAGAAAACGTTTCTGATGCAACACGAAATAAGAAATAAATAAATAGAAAAATAATCTATTACATATATATATATATATATAAAATAAATTTGTTACATATATATATATATATATATATATATATATATATAACTAATATTACCCCACCGTAGCCACCCCCGAACTCGTAGTTATTTATTTTGACTCTTATATAAGTATAACAAAATATAAAATAGTCTTAATAATTAATTGCTAATTTTAATCGGATTAGCTAGCCTGCATTAGAACTATTCACGTAGAAAAGATAAAGAAAGAGAACAGAAAAATATATATATATATATATATATATATATATATATATATATAAATATATAAATATGCAAGAGACCCGGATCTTTATCCGTTCGTAATACTCAAAGGCGTCTTAAGACGGCCTTATCGAAGCTTAGTCGGCATAATTAACGCGTCTGGACGTGCTTAAAACACCGTACTCGTGACTCCAAGTGCGTTTGCGAGCTAATAAGCCTTGTATTTTCCTTGCACGAGAATCCTCATCCTTTGCGTGAGTCCAATCCTATCGTATATGTATATAGATATACGTACGTGTGTGTGTGTGTGTGTGAATATATATATATATATATATATATATATATATATTCTTTTTCTTCTTCCTCTTAACGTAATAACAAAACTAAAATGGTTAAGTGTGAACCTTTTTCGAAAGGAATTATTATTTATCTAATCTTAGTTGGACAGATTAAAAAAAAAAAAAAGAGAGAGAGAGAGAAAGAAAAAATAAAAGAGACAAAAAGCAAGATTATTGTGAGAAAAAACGAATCATTTCAAACTAAAAAAAAAAAAAAAAAACATTGAATTAATTATCACTCCTTCGCGAAATTAATTAATTAAAATTATTCTTTCTCGCAGAGGAAAGAAAAAGAAAAGAGAAAAAAAATCTCCGAGAGATTTATGAAACGCGTGATTAAATCTAAGCATTCGTGTACCTCTACTATTTACAAATACCCATATATATATATATATATATATATATATATATATATATATATACACGCACGCGCGCACATATGTATATACATATCTTACACCATATCTATACGTATTTATTGCATAGAGGCAATGATTTGTGTCTAATTCTATGGCACGTACGTGGCCTGCCATTTTCCTTCGGGAATATTTTCTCGGTTAGCTCATTATTGCCAGCTTAGACGTTTGAAATCCTTGGCTATCTCGATCATAACGAGAAACTGAAGACTCGTAAAACGTGCAAAAGCATTTTGCCCCTTGTATTATTGGTATACGACCTAACTTTCATCTTTACGAGAACGTTTAAACTCTTCCGTTTCCTCTTTTTCTTTCTTCTCTCTTTTCTTTTTTTTCTTTTTTTCGTTTTTTTTTTTTTTACCAATAGCAATAAGTAAAATAATATGCGCATGGTTGCGCATAATAACAGGGGTTATTATATAAACGAGAACAATCATAGTCAAAGAATAGTTAAAATTTCTTCGTAGACAAGTATATATGTATGGTACGTATGTGCACGCGTGTACGACCGTCAAATACACACACACACACACATATCTGTCTTTTTAATATTTTTCTTTTTATACTTTTTACTCTCTTTACGATCAGTTAACGCCGTCCCATGCGAAACACCACGTGAAAAGTTTATCGCACCGATATGAGAATTAACTTTTATGACGAGAATGAATGCTTCTTTCTTACCGTTTTTTTTTTGTTTTGTTTTTATTCTTCTCTTTTCTTTTCTCTTCTTCGTAGATATTTTTAATCTTCCTATCTCATTTTTTTTTTTTAATTATAATCATTCACCTACGTACACACGTACACGTATCAATAAATTGTTATCTTCGTACATCATTTTCGTTCATTATCATTATTAATTACGATGAATGGTACACAATTGTAATCATTAACTCTACCAGAAAGAGATTCATTTTACTGTAGTTTATTTTT
>OU426869.1:3241934-3259434 GCA_911387685.1 Dolichovespula media
GCATACATACGCATATATATATATATATATATATATATATATATATATGCATACACGCGCACACACGGATTTATATATATATATATATATATATAGATATAGATATATATGTCACTTACGTACAAGGATAATAACTTTTTTTTTACGACATGAAAGAAATAATTTAAAAAGACTTTCGAATAGGATTAGGATTGATTTTTGAATGTAAACTTGAAAATATCTTTGGACTCGTCATCAGGACGTACGTAGCTCGTACAGACAGTCTTAATTATTTCGAATCAATTATAATAAGCGTAACGAATTTTTATCCAGTTGAAAAATTCAATGCGGTAATTCGATTGATCGGTAATTTGATTGATCGGTAATTGAGATTTTTTTTTTTCGAAACAAATAATTATACCCGAAGGATAATTAGGGATATTCAAAGCGTTGAGTTAATTCGTCCATACAAAAAAAAAGGAAAGGGAAAAGAAAAAACGAAAAAATAAACGACGGCAAAGGAAGGAAACGAAAAAAAAAGAAAAGGAAAGAAAGTTTCAGATAAGATAATCGAGATAAGTTTTAAAATCACGTTCGCCATTAAGCTCGCATCGAGCTCACCGAAGATATCGATGCCTGTTCAAGACTGAACGTGTTGCTCTCACACACACACACACACACTCTCTCTCTCTCTCTCTCTCTCTCTCTCTCTCTCTCTCTCTCTCTCTCTCGATGAAGGTAAACGTTAGGGTGCGTTGTCCCGTCTATGTCCCATTAGCAATTAGTTAAGCGTGGATTAAAACTCCATTAGCGAGTTATCTGACTCGTATCACGAGCACGCGGATGCTAGTCGGCATCTCGTCTTTCTAATTCTAACACGTATATCTATACACTCGCGCAATTTCATGAATATTAGACACGCCAAAAAAACAAACAAAAAAGAGGGAACAAAAAATTACCGATCGTAATATCAATAATAATTACTAATCCTAATTATAACCGAGACCGAGACGACAAATTTCTTTCGGATGATATAAAAAAAAAAAATAAAATAAAATAAAATAAAATAAAATAAAATAAAAATAAAAGAAAATAAAATCGCTCCTTTTGTGGTGACTTTTGACTTGAGGGGAAAGAGACTCATTGATTTTGTAAAATCGTCGAATAAATCGTTGATCCCGTTAGCGCGTGATATAACGATGTAACTGTATTATTTCGTTATTATTAATAATAATTGCGAGTACCCTTTAAACGTTGATAAAACGATTAATTCCACAGTTTCGATTTGATCAAGGATCGAATTAATATCCATAAAAGTGAAACGTTGAGACGGCTAAACGTAATAGCGATCTATTTAACGTCAATAATAAGAAATAATAATTAAAACGATTTATCGATCTCTCTCTCTCTCTCTCTCTCTCTCTCTCTCTCTCTTTCTATCTATCTCTCTTTCTCTTTCTTTCTTTATGTCTCTACCTATCTATCTTTTTATTTCTATGGAAGGTCTATTCTTGCAACCACGGGTGGTCCCACGCATAGGCAATCAATTTCCATACATCTTGTTAATTTCCATAAACTGGTCGTGGCTCTCGTTGCTAAAAGACGATGCTACCGTGCGAATTGCCAGCATCCATGTATCTCGAATCCATCGATTTTCTATTTATATTGATCAACGAGTACAGCGTGGGTGGTATACAAGTTTACTCGATGTATCTATGTATGTATATATATATATATTTATAATATAAATCCAACAGGATTTCTAGCTCTCGAAGTTTCCGACATTTTTCCTTTTTTTTTTTTATATAATTTCCTTTCCTTCCTTCGATCATTCCTCACAACATTTTATTTTCAACCTAATCCCATTGTACTATTCGACGAGCTAACTTTTTATCGTCCATCGAAAAGCGAGAAATAAATAAAAAAAAAAAAAAGAAAGAAAGAACCCAAGAAAGAAGCAAACAGAAAAGGGTAGAAAAATCAAATTGGTTAAGTAGATACTACTTCGAACGAGTCTGCATGTGTGTCTCGTTAAAAATCGATACTTGCCCCGAAGGATCTAATAATAATCTACTCTTTCGCAAAGTACTCACTGATAATTCAAACAAGTAGCAGGCAGTTACTCGATGAGAGCTTAGAGTTAACGCTGACTCGTTTTAATCTACATATCTCTCGATATAATCTCTCTCTTTCTCTCTCTTACACACACACAAACACACATACACACACTATAAATATATATATATATATATATATATATATATATGTATGTATGTATGTATGTATAATATAAATAAATAATAACTTTCAAATAATTTTTCATCTATCATTGCTTTCCATTCTCATTAACGTGTTCGTAGATCGTTTATCGAAAGTTCAACCTATAAAAGAATGATTGATAAAGATATTTATCAGAGTTTAAAAGACACACGTACGCACACAAAACACCGTACCGTGCCATGGCTAACATAAAACGTTTTAGATACACGTTCGCCAAAGAAATATACGTATATCCTAAACGAGTAAAACAAAGATGAAACCTTGGCAATTTTCACGCGTATAACGAACGCCTTAACGATCATTGCACGTGTATCGATTTAATAGGAAATATCCTTTGGAATCGTTTGTTGGACTGCCATTTTAGCTTGATTAAACATATACCAGACTTATCCATCTGATCTACTCGTAGGTTCCTTCGTTATAATATGTACAGTAAGGGGAGGTCTCAGTTACGCTGCGTCGATATAGCCACGAATCGATTTAGATTCTATATCGATACCTTCTCTCGCTCTCTCTCATTCTCTCCCTCTCTCTCTCTCTCTCTCTCTCTCTCTTTCTCTCTCCCTCCTATGACGTTAGATCGTACGTGATTTGTTATTCCAATCGCTCAGTTTATTCTTACAAGAGTCCTGGAACGTTCGTTTAATGAGAGAGATCATTTCGATAGGTCGAACGGGTAATCGTGTAAATAGTCCATCTCGATCATTTTTAATTATATACCGGTAGCTAATAAATATTTGATATATATATATATATAAATTATTTCATATCTTATTTTATATTTTCTCTTTCTCAAATAATTCCAATAATATGTATTTATTTTCTTCGTCTTCTTTTTTATATTTGACATTATTTTTCTTCACAACGTTCGAAGAAACTCGAATGAAAAAGTTTATTAAAAATCAGCTGGTTCGATTATGGCAAATTTATGATTATAGATATATATTTACTATTGCAGCTAGAAGAAAAAAATATATATACATATATATAAAGAATATACATATTATAATAATAATAATAATAATTATTATTATTATTATTATTATAAGATGCTTCGATAAAATATTTGAAGGTGCTCGTTATTCGATATTTAAAGTAGATTAGATACGAAATAAATAGTTTGCAAGTAGAAGAAGCAAGTCCGAATTATATTTCATCCAGTCAACGTTCGATAAGACGGGCGAGAGGGTACATTAATTTCCTAATTGCATATTTCTTGGTTAGCACGCGACATTTATAAGAGAAGAGAGTATCACGACCAAGTGTCTCGCAGTTTGAATATGTGAGAAAGAGACAGAAAAAGAGAGAGAGAGAGAGAGAGAGAGAGAGACTCGACACCAGACGTGCTTTTAACGATAACATATTCGAGTTCTCGCATATGCAATCGTTTTTTATTTATATTTTATTTCTTTCTTTTTGATTTTTTGTTTGGTTTTTCGTTTCTTTTATCGTCTCGAAGCATTAATATCGCGAGTTCTAGCACGTACTATATACACTGACAAAACGAATCGAACTAACTCGATGTCGGACTAAATCGATTCTGGTTACTTTGATTTTTTATGTCGACGAGATCGTAAACGATCGAGATGGAATGTTAAGGGTCTTGTTCTCTCAAGAATTCGGACTGTTCGAACTGTGCGTTAACGTGCGGTCTGTGTCTGTGTCTGTGTCCGTGCGTTCTTGTTGTATATGTTTTCAATAATAACACAATTATTTTTCTTAATTACGAATAATCTCGATCGTTAATATAATCGATCGTATAAATTTCTACCTTTCCAATAAAAAAAGAGAATCAAATTAATAAATAAACAAATAAAATAAGATAAAATAAAAAAGAAAAAGAAAGTAGATCAATCTCGTATATATTATCGATATGTTCTAAACGATATATATATATATACATACGTACGATATGATATGTACGGAGATAACATACGTACAATATTAATATGTTAATTTTCGTTTTTAATGAAACGAGAAGTCAGAATTACTTTCCTAGATATTTCAACGCTTTAAATTCGATAGATCGGATCTATAGATCTGCGTAGAGAAACGAAAAGTAGCTCCCTTTAAAGAGGAGTCGTCGTTGTTCGTCGATCGATAGATCATCTTGCGGGATGTTCGAGAGAAACGATTTTATCGTCGATCTGATAACGTTCTCTGCCGTTCTCTCCCTGAGAGAGAGAGAGAGAGAGAGAGAGAGAGAGAGAGAGAGAGAAAGAGAAAGAGAGAAAGAGAGAAAGAGAGATTGGCAATCGTTGTAGGATCGTTGGATCGGCGGAACGGCTTCTTCTTCTTCTACTTCTCCTCCTTCTTCTCCTCTTCACTCACTCTCTCTCTCTCTCTCTCTCTCTCTTCGTCGGCGGATAAAAGAAAGAGAGAAAAGAGTTGGAAATCACGACATTCCTCTGCTACTTGATATACGCCTTTAGCCCCGAGCCGGAGTCGCATTACGCGGTCAGCTGCAACGACCGTTCAGCTACACCGACGCTGCTCCTGCTCCTGCTCCTGCTCCTGCTCCTGCTGCTGCTGCTGCTGCCATCATGTTCTTCCAGCTTCTCTTCTTCTTCTTCTTCTTCTTCTTCCTCCTCCTCCTCTTCCTCCTTTACTTCTTCTTCCTCTTCTTCACCTTCTTTTTCTTGCTCCTCTTCATCTTTTCCTTCTTCTTTCTCGTCATCTTCTTCCACGTCGTCCTCTTTCTCTTCATCTTCCTCCACATCTTTTTCTTTCTCTTCTTCTTCTTCTTCTTCTTCATCTTCTTCATCTTCTGTATTTCTTCTTCTTTTTTTTTCGTCTTCGACCTCCTCTTCTTCCCTTTTTTCCCTCCTTCTTTCTTCTCCTACTCTTTTCTGCGTAGGCGGTATTAATTTTCAGCGGTTTTCCTTATCGCGCGGTTTTCGACCCATCGATCTTTCTTTCTTTTTTTTTTCTGCATTTTATTTTATTTTGAAACATTCGTCGTTCTCTATCGTTCCGAACTTTCGGTGAAACGCGAGATATGATAGGATGCAATTAATGCAGTAACAATCAGAAATCAATATTATCGGAGAACAGCGACTTCTCTCTCTCTCTCTCTCTCTCTCTCTCTCTCTCTCTCTTTCTATCTCTCTCTCTCTCCCCCCCTTCTTCCGGCAGATCCACGAGATGCTGCCGACCTGCAATGATTTACTTCGATCGATAATCTGATATGCAAATTATATTCGTACGATGGAGATCACTTACCTCTACCGCAGTTGAATTAAGCAGCTACCACACCGTATTTTGCTTAGATAATTCTTTTCAATTTTCCATTACATACTTGTATACCATCATTTGAGCGAGAGAGATAGAGAGATAGAGAGAGAGAGAGAGAGAGAGAGAGAGAGAGAGAGAGAAATTGTATCGAAATTTAAAAAGAAATACGTAAGAGTTGTATAAAAAGAAAAAAGAAAAAAAATCGTTTCGAAAAATTCGTCCACGAATTTGTCACGTCGTAGGGAACATATAAAAGAAAAAAAGAAAAAAGAAAACAATATTAATCGACATTTCAATCTCATTTATAATTGGTTATAATATTAAATAAGAACCAACAACACGGTGTACGCTTATTTATTATTCAATCAATCTTGAAACAGTTTAGACGTTAATAATATACGACGTGCGAATTCAATCATACTCTCGTTTCTCTTTTGACGTATGGCAACAACTCTGTGCCAAAATGTTCAATATAACCCGTGATTATGTTCTCATCTTACCGAGAGTAAGAAACACAGCTTCACCGCGGGCAGCTGTTCTCTATCAAATCGATAATTAATCATATGCACCGGTAATAACGTGTCACTGACTGTGCAATCAACAGTACACAACCTCTAATAACATTCTCTATCTATGCGTTTATTAGTTGATCTCACTCTCTCTCTCTCTCTCTCTCTCTCTACTCAGTGTTTCTCAAATCTCATCTCCTCATCTCACATCTCATCTCATCTTACCTTATATCATTCCATCTCACATATTCTATCAGTCAAAGGATCAAGAATAAAAATTACAAAATAAAGAAATAAAAAAATACCCTCCTCAATACCGATTTACTTTCGCGCGAATGTTTCTCTCTGAGATATTCCTAACATCGAAGAAAGAAAGAAAGAAAGAAAAAAAAAGCAAAAGGAAAGAAAAGAAAAAAATAATAATAATTATTACGACAAATCTCTCATCTACTTCGATATTCGTCTTCTGTCTTCCTACGTTGATACAAAGTTATGATAACGTGAAAAATTGTTTAATTGCCTGGTAATCATTACGAGAAAGATGAAGTAAGGTTAAAAAGAAAAAAGGAAAAAGGGAATTTCATTTATTACGGATTGTGAACGATACTTAATTAGTCGGGGAGATTCGCGTGCGTACGCGATTCAAAAGCGTGGAATGTCGATTTTCAAGAAGAATCTCATTAATCAACTTCGTTGTATATTCGTGGTACGTAGAGGACTTACTTGATAAAACGCGCCAAGTGAAAGGGAGGACCGTTGATTACGATTATCAATGCAGCTCTTATCTCATGATTCGAGGTCTCAATCGATGTATGGTTCTCCCGGTCACGTCGACTTTTGGCTTAGTTATCGTTAAAAAAAAAAAAAAATTAAATTAAATTAAATATATTTACTCTACGTGAATGTATGCACATTGCATATCGTTCTTTTTTCTTAATAAAAATTAACGACAACGTTTAAAAAAAAAAGAAAGAGAGAGAGAAAAAAACGGGAAGAAAAATGCTTCGCTATTTATCCACTATTCTACCATAAGAACAAAAAGAAATTGAAAAAGAACGTAGTATCACACCTTTATTAGTATTACATTATCGATAATAAAGAAATCTATATTCTATCTATATCTATCTATCTAATCTATATTCTATATTCTTCGAACAATCGTAAAAAAAAAAAAAAAGAAAAAGAAAAAAACCAATGGACCGTATAAAATCGAAGTCTAAGCTATCGAAAAGTCTCTCGCCAAATTCAACGAAATACATCCGCCCGAAAAAAAAGAGAAAAAAAAGAAGAAGAAGAAAACGAACACGAATGCCTTTAAAAAGATTGTCGTGTTTTTAGATAATAAATATTGTATAAGAGAAGAGAAGAGATCGCATCGAAAATTTCTAATGGCCATGAGAAAACGCGTGGAAATGACTCAATACGAGTCTCTACGACCGTATCATAACAAAATAGACGTAAACGGGTAGAGATGGAGAGAGAGAGAGAAAGAGAGAGATACAGAGATATTGAGAAAGATAGAGAGATACGGAAAGATAGAGATAGATAGATCGAGAGAGAGAGAGAGAGAGAGAGAGAGAGAGAAAATGGCCCAGGGCAATTGAAGAGAAAGAGAGACCACCCAAGAGGCTATCTATCGTCGTCGGAGAGGATTCATCTCGAGATTCAAGACGAGCGCGTAATAGCTCTCCCCTTCTCTCTCTCTCTCTCTCTCTCTCTCTCTCTCTCTCTCTCTCTCTGATCTTCTCTTAACATAAACGCGATCCTAGATCGTCGTTCTCCACCGTGGAAACTCGTGCCGTGTCTTAGCCCTCGGGCTAGATCTGTCTTTCTCTCTCTCTCTCTCTCTCTCTCTCTCTCTCTCTCTCTCTCTCTCTCTCTCTTACTTCTAAGATCGTACTTCGCTCTAGAAAGGAAGAGCGATTCTTCTAAGCTCTTTCACGTTCGAAACGACGTAAATTATGCTGATAAAATAGCGAACAGGACGCGTAGATAATGTTAGGAATCTTGACAATGTTCTTCCGCGAAACTTTCTACATTTCATTGTTCAAACGAGAACTATGACCCCGAGAGATTATAGCTACTATCTATCTATCTGTTTCTCGAAAATTAACAATCGTTTTTTAACACTTCGTTTATTTATATTTTTTCGTGAATTTTTTTATCAATCTCTTTTTTATATCCCTTTTCATCAATTTTAACATTCGATAGATATAAGATTAATCGATCTAATCTATATATCTAATATATTTATATATATAACAAAGGTACATACGTTCGCAAAGATCTATCATAAGATTTATCATAATGAGTATTAAAAAAAAAAAAAAAATGGAAACGTATAAAGATTCACCTTCCATTTTCCTTCCTTTTTTTTTTATTGGAAACGATCGTGTAAATTTTACCTGTACGACAAAAGAGAGAGAGAGAGAGAGAGAGAGAGAGAGAGAGAGAGAAAGAGTATCGCTTACACAGTGGTTAAAGTATATTACAGGGCTCATCTCTCGATAGTAACATCTAAGTAGATCTTTTCGGGAGAACGTAAGAATGTCTTGGATCCTCCTAATGGAGGTAAATTCGTGTTTTTAGAGCGGCGAGATGAAAAAGTAACTGCTCGATTCGATTTATAATTCGGAAGGAAGGAAGGAAAAAAATAAGAATATAGACAGTTAGACGGGATAAAAGGATAAAGACGAGGTTTAGTGCGATTAGTGGCCACGGCTGGCAATAAAAAGAAAAAAAAAAAGCGTTCGATATCTTGATCGCTTCATTGCCATAAGCTGAAAAACTCCCTCCCTCCCTTTCTCTCTCTCTCTCTCTCTCTCTCTCTCTCCCTCTTCTATTTCTTTCTCTTCGATCTTCGCAAAATTTTTTTCTTCGATCCTTTGCAAATCTCTTTTCTGAAAAAAACTATCGATGATCGATCGCACGCATATATTTCCTTCGTATCATCTCAATCGACACGTTCTCATTCTGACACGTTTAAAATGAAGCTTTTTCTTTTTTATAAAAAAAAAAAAATAAATAAATAAATCATATCCACATTTCCGATCTTTCGTACGGACAAGTGACGATTAATTTTGAATATGTTTCATGGAGGAACGATGAATGATAGGTCTTCTAGTACTATACAGCTCTAGTCACCGTAGGATAAAAGAGAAGAGATGATGAAAGGACCGATTATGGAAACTAAGTCCGCGGACTCCGCCTCTCGATTAATCGAGAATCGTAAGATCGGTCACGCCCAGCATATCGGTACGACCGGTATTTATGCTTTGTAAAAATGAATTTTTCATCTCGTTGAACGTGATACGCGATGTGACGAGAAGAAAGGGATCGGAATAAGCGAATTGACGAGAACACAAAAATACAATCGACGAACGATACAATGTCATTTAATCTCCTTGAACCAGAACGATTCGAAAAATGACCAAAAATTGATTCTAAACTCCTATGTGCGATGTTCCGTTTAAAAAAAGAAAAAAAAAAGGAATGACCAATTAATCGATCTCGTTCGATACTCGAATAAAAAGAAACAAAAAAGAGAGATCTAAAGAAAGAGCAAGAAGATCTCACCCAACACACTGAATTTTTCTAACAAACGAAATAAGAGACCTAATCTCTTTGAGACATCTTATGTAAGTACACGTGAGTTATCATGAGCCTAGTGTGTCGTCCTCTATGAATGGCTCTTTCAGAAGGAGAGAAAAAGAAGGACGGAGGATTATTACATAAAACGCCTACAGAATATGAAACGAGGAGAGGTTTACTTGATGACCCTGATTTTCTTTTCGTCTTGGCCTCTATTACACGTATCCATAAACACGCGCACAAACGCACGCACGCATACGCACACACATAAAATATAAAATTCAAAGTAACAAATTAACGGAGGTGATAAATTAAAAGTAACAAAGAAACAGAACAAAAAAGAAACAATAATAATAATAATAATAATAATAGACACTGGGGCTAATCCCGGTCGCAGAAGTGTACAAGTAAAGGCGTTAGATTTTTCTCTATTCTATTCGCGTGGCTTCTACAATACCAAACGGACCTCCGCGTATACGTTTCTATTCCGCATCACAAATATACGCTATATATAGGACAGATAGAGATGATACCGATCGTCGTCACGTAGATACTACTACTCCACCTGCGTCGTTGTATCATGAATACTCCATAAAAGCCTCACAACGGGTCCTTCTCCTTTTTCGAAGGCCGACATTGTTCGCCACGAATGGATTCAAACCTCTACCTCCCTCACTCCCTCACTCCAACCTTGTGATCTTTGATCTTTTCTTTCGATATATAACTCCGTCGTACAAACGGAATGCGTAAAGAGTTTTTTGTGTGGGCGAACGAACGAAAAGGATTTTCGATAGTTTAACAGGTGTCGTTATCTCATTGATCTCTCTGTTGATCTTATTAACGTCATTAATGTCGTTCGTTTTCTTTCCTTTTTTTGTTCAACGCGTTATTTCTTTCAATCTCATAATCGCGCGTAATTTATTCCAGCGAGTAAGAAAAAAAATATAGAGAAAATAAATAAGACCGAAGAAAAAAATAAAATCTTTTCCTTTTTTTTATTTTTAATATATTCTTATTCCAAGCCTAAAAGCTTCATCGTGGCAACTGTGTGAGAGTTCAGGCGTCAGAGAGAAAACATAGTTTGTCTTGAGCAAACAGGCCACGGTGACATCGCCCTGAGCGACAACTGCTCTCATGATGATCGCATACCTTTCTCTCCTTCTCACTCCGTCTCTTATTCTAATTCACTCTAATCCATCGTAAAAATACCATGCTTAAAAAATAATATGAGATAAAAACAAAATATTAAAGGTCTTTCGAAACTTTCGGAGTAATGTTTGAACGGAAAATTTTTCTCTACAAAATTTACGACAATAAATATTATATGTTACATAATACATACATAACAATGGATCTTTTTATCGTCGCTGTATTTAAAAAGAGAGAAAGAGAGAGAGATAGAGAATAAAAAGAAATCAGTGCTACATAATCGATTCGTTCAACAAGCGCAGCACCACAGTGACACACAAGAGACCATTTAACGAGATACATATCTACTCCCATGCATTAAAACGTAAAAACGTGTTAGTGTGTACGTGTGTGTCAGGCATCTTGTAAAGACGTTCACATACGTACTAACATTGATGCAACTTACACTCGCACGTGCCATGCACCTGTCATTTCCCTTTACCATGGGTGATACAAAGCAGCCGCTCTTCTCGTTAATTGAATACAGAAAGTTAATGTGCACGTGTATTGTGTGTGTGTGTGTGTGCGCGCGCGCGCGAGCGTGTTGTGTGTATGTATACTGTCCGTCCTATGCGTGTTTGCGAGAGAGACACGTTCGGTGGGTGTTTTATCGTGGGCCTCGAGCTTTATAGACTTATCACAGGTGGCCTCGTCTAGCTTCGACCTAATCTACGATATGTTAGTACGACGTTTAGCAAAAGGATAGAGCGCGTATCGCGTTTTATTTTTAATTCTACCTTTTCTGTTGTTTTGTTTATTTTTCTTCTTCTTTTTCTTTTTTTTTCTTTCTGTTTTTTTTTGTATTTTTTTTTTTTTTTTTTTATTCGACGATCATAATTTAGGATTCGAACTGTTCCACTACGTCATCGATACTACGAAATTTTTTTAATCGATGAAACGAATCGCACTACGAAAGAAATTATTCGTTCGAAACTGTCACCACTGTAAACGCAGTTTCGTACGAGAGTAGAAAATAATAAATAACCGAATAAACAAAAAAAAAAAAAAAAAACAGAATTAGTATTATTTTTTCTAAAGTATCTATTTCCACGATTGAAGTTCCACGAATCGGAAAGAATACGAGGACCGATAACGCGAAGGAAGTAGAGAGACTCTTATCGATGTGGGTCTCGATAAGAAACTGCGAGCCGTTAGTTGGCACGCGAGAAAACTTCGGCATCTTCCATCTCTCTCTCTCTCTCTCTCTCGCTCTTTCTCTCTCATTCTTTACAGTTATCGCAAATAATTATCATCGAAAACTAAAAACCGTCTCCGTTGAGAGGAAATTTCAACAAATTGTCCGACAAAATTTTCGACGAGAGGTATTTGAAAAGAAACAAAAAATGAAAAAAGAAAGGAAAAGGAAGAGAAGGAAAATCGATTCGATGAAATAAACAAAAAATAAATAAACGAATAAGCGAATAAAAAAAAAAGAAAACGAACGAAAATGAAACGACGGGGGGGGAGGGGCGATCTTTTCTACGAAACGATCAAAAATTCGAACGTTCGAAACTAGTAATGATTAAAGTTCGGTACTTCCTCCCCCCTCCCCTTACCCCGAAGGATGAGAGGATCAAAGAGGAATGGACGGACGGGAGCGAATCCTGTTGAAAAGTCGATATCCCTTAGGCTAAGTCGAGTACAACACACCCACGTGTACGGCATAATAAACACGGTAGAGATTCGTCGTATCGCTTCTCTCGCGGAACAAGGACGGACGGACGCGAGTATCTCGCGGTGGGAGAAGGAGGAAGAAGGAAGAAATGACGGCGACTAAGAAGAAGAAGAAGAAGAAGAAGAAGAAGAAGAAGTAGAAGAAGAAGTAGAAGAAGAAAGACGACAACGAAGACGACGAAGACGACGACGACGACGACGACGACGACGAAGAAGAAGAGAGAAGAGGAGAGTACGAGAGAGGAGAGTACAAGAGAGGAGAGTACGAGAGAGGAGAAGGCAAAGGCGGCTAATGGTAATGGTAGCAAGGCAGTGTCTCTCGAGCCGCCGTCGAAGCCGGCTCGCATTCATCTCCGAGTGATCCACGTGCGATCCAAAAGATCGATCTATAAATCTCTTACGTACTGATGATTAATTCGATATTCGAGACAATGACGAACATTTCACAACCATTAAATCCTCTTTTAATTTAAAAACGTTCGTTCCAGTGTTCCAAGTCTTTTTTCTCTTTTTTTACTTTTTTGTTTTATTTCTCAAAGCCATCAAGAAACTCTCGCATCTCTCGTATAGAAAGAATAAACGAATGGAATAATAATAATAAAGAAAAAATAATAAAAGACAACAAATACTTCTCGCGAATATGATTCTACTTTTCGCATGAAATCGAATCGGATCGGATCGGATCGGATCGGTGACCGACTTTCTCTGAAATCGATCGACGAGATCGAAGACCAAAGAAAAATTGTCAAAGAAAGAATTTGATCGAAAGAAAGAAAAAACGGTACGACAGGTCGAAAAGAAAAATCAAAAAAGCATAAAGTAACAACGAAGTGTCGCGGCGAATGAAACGAATCAAAATCTTTCTTTCAGATCTTCCACGCGATTCGCACGATTTCAAGTGCTAAAGTAAAAAAAAAAAAAAGTCGTTCCCCCAACGCGGAGTGTCGCGATTTCAATTCGGCATAGTGTGGTGAAAAAAAAAAAGAGAGAGAATAGAAAAGGAGAAAGAAAAAAGCAATAAGGAAAATAAAGTAAAAAAAAAAGAAGAAGAAATAGAAAAGTAAAAAAAGGGTGCAGGAAATAGGGGGGACAGGAAGAAGATCGATCTGGGAATATTCCTGTCTCTTCGAAAGAAGGATGAGATATCATTGTTAATAAAAAGTATACGAAGGAGGAGGAAGCAGGCAGTTGTTCCTAACTATGGGGTAGAAGAAATGTACCCCGGAAGGTCGAGTTGGGCCCGGGGCGTTCTTGCCCTCGGTGCTGGGAGTTTGCTTCTCCTGGCCCTTCAATGGAGGATCGATGAGATTCGCGGTGAGGAGGAAGGAGGAGGAACTACTACTTCGACTCGGTACGTACAAGAAAGAGACGTAGAGGAAAATGGCGACTTAGGTGATCGAGCGATCGACGTTAGATCGACGATATCTACGACGATCATTGCTACGATCGACGCGAATGAAGAAAAGGGGGAAGAAGTTTCTTTCGCGCTTCAACGTTCGAATATTCGAACAAAACGTGAAAATGAAAAGAAGAGAAACGGGAAAGATCGTCGGCTTGAAGACGAAAAACGATCGAGCTGGTTCTCGAGTACGATGGATCGATCGATCGATGATCGCGAGGAAGAAATCGTTATTTCCGGTTTATCTTCGACGAGAAAAAATAGGATTAACAAGAACGACATCGTAGACGATGAGGATGACGATGAGGATGACGATGAGGATGAAGACAACGACGACATTCTCCTTCCAGCGTCGTCGCCGATCGAGCATAAAATCAAGGATGACATCGAAGAAAACAACTTCCTTCTTCCTGACCAAGGAGTTTCTCTACCGGCCGAACGATCTTTGCACTCGTCACGTGCCAACGACGAGAGAGAAGAAGAGGGCCCGACATCGGGAAGGAGTACGAAACATTTTACTGGAATGCAGAAGGACCGGATGCCTTTTTTTCGTGCGAATCTCTCGGGATCGTTCGACGGACTCGAACGAGACGACGACGATAAACGTAAAAATGTTAATACCAAAAAGGAAAACGTCGTGTCCTCCGATCTTTCCTCGAACGAAAAGTTTCCAAACGAATCGACGATCAATTTGATTAAAAGTAACAAAGGATCATTGATAGTACGGCTCTCTCACAGTTTTACATTGGATCGTCGCAAAAGATATACGAATTATTATTCCTTGCAATCGGCAATACCGATGGCTTACGTACACATTCAACCGTCGTATCCGGTGGCACCGTCACCCCCGCCCCCTAACCGGAAGTGCATACGTTGCATGGTCGTCTACAAGCCGTGTCCTTCGCCACCGAGACAACCACCGAGAATCGTCCTTCCGACTTACAAGTACCAAGAACCGGCCTCCAAGTGGCGTGGTCTCAAGTATGGTGAGTTTGCTTCGACGTAAGAAAATATTAAAAAAAAAAAAAAAAACAAAAAGAAAAAAAAGTAAATTCCATGAAACAAAATTAAAAAGGAAGAAACAATAAATAAATAATAAATACGAATAAAAATCGAAGCTCGTCCGACGCGTTCTTTACGCTACCGATCGTCGTACGCAATTTTTAAGTACGAACACGTCATTTTTAAAACAAAAAATTTTCCGACACTGTTCTTCTTCTCTCTAATCGCGCGTACGATAATGAATTATCTAATATTTGATATCTACAAAAAAAAAAAGAAGAAAAAAAAACATTATCACATGCAAGATTAATAAAGTGAATTAATTCAAAATCGAATCGACATCACTTCTAAACGTTGTTTTAACATTCTTTAATAAAATAATTGAATTTATAAAATAATTGGAAAATAATTCAACGTATGAAACGATATTTCAAAGTTGCAATCTAAAAAAAAAAGAGGAATCATAGTTGCAAAGTAAAAGAAAGAAAAAAAGAGAGAAAGAAAATAACGATGGCAAAAAAGGAAAGAAAAGAAAAATCATTACTCTTCCGTAAAATATGATAATGTCTGCGAGTACACGGAGTACACACTTGGCGATATTTGCGTTACGTAGGCCGCGCCCATGTGGCTCTTTGATCGGTACCGAGGTACCGCCGATCGTGGGTACGAAATTTACATTGTTCCAAGAAGAAACTCGAATCAAAAAGTAACTTCGTAATCGCGCTTATTATTAAGAAAGAGAGAGAGAGAGAGAGAGAGAGAGAGAGAGAGAGAGAGAGAGAGAGAAGAAAAAAGAAAAGATCGGAATCGAAACTCCGAGAACTAAGTTCGCCGATCAAAGGTCTGACCCTCGACCTCGATACGAAGAAAGAGAGAGAAAGAGAGAAGAAAGAGAGAGAGAGAGAGAAGACGAGGATGGTTAGGATGTAGCTCATTAACTCGTACCAACGTTACCCGCGGGATCGACTTGAATGCGCGAGAAAAAGCGAAGAAGCGATAAATTGCAATCAACTGTAAGGAGATGAAATCAGGCTCTCTCTCTCTCTCTCTCTCTCTTGGAATGATTTTTCCCTCGACCATTTGCATTTCCATGTCTTTGTTATCAAACCCGTAAATCATGCGATTATAACAAAATTCAACGATATAGGATATATCTTTTATAATCTAACGAGAGGAGATCCAATCCTTTATATACCCATCCACCTACTTTTCTCTTTTAAACTAAAACAAACGCGCCATTTGAATAAAAAAAAAAAGAAAAGATTTATATTACCTCGATCGAACGAAAAAAACAAATCTTTTCGAAGAAAAAAAATTCTCATTCTCGTTTGGTGGCGAATCTATTTTTCTAAGTTGTTACGTAAACACCAGATAAGCGGAATCACACGTACGTGTTAATACCTCTACGTATGTACGCGTACGCGCACGATGAATTTTTCTCGACCTTGCGGGACGCGACTAGCCTACTTATACATACGATCTCTCTAAGAGCTCGAGTCAATACGCGTGTTGATCGAAGAAAATCGTTCTTTCAAACGAACCGGAGGGGCAGGGGGGATTATTGGAGGGAAGGGCAAAAAGAAGGAGATATTTTTGTTTAGCGCGATTCGCAATTACTACTCCTCTCCTTTAAGAGAAGAAAAAGAAAAAGAAAAAGAAAAAGAAATAGAAAAAGATAAACCAGGACACGTGGCCTTCGTAAAGAGATAGAAAAACGAAAACATCGAGATGACAAATCGATCTTGACGACTAACAACCATCGATCATTGAAATCCACAGGGTAATTGCTCCGCGTACGCAACACGAGAGTTCGTGAATACTCAAATAACTACTACTACTACTACTACTACTACTACTATTACTACTACTACCATCTTTTTAAGGTGTATAACCACGTGCATACAAGCGAATACACGTACACACCAATACGAATGATTCGTAATCGTGCGTGGAAAATATTCGTTCAGGGTGGTCTCTCTCTCGACCTGGCTCTCGACGTTGAAAAAACGTCTCGGTGCGTGCCGTTTAATCGTTACCGTTCCGTTCCCACCCAACGAGAGACACGTTCCCGTTTTCTCAGCTTATCTTCTACGAGAGAGAGAGAGAGAGAGAGAGAGAGAGAGAGAGAGACTCGAGTGAACTCATACAATGACTTCATAGTGTTACTTACTTTTTAATGAATATGTATGTGTGTGTGTATATATATATATATATATATATATATATATATATATATATATATATATATATTACGTCCGAGTAAAACGTATTATTTTATTATACCTATATAAGAGTATCGATATCAAATAAGTTACAATAGAAAACTACTTTACCGAACCCTTCCATCACATTCTCGAGTAAAAAGAAAAAAGAAAAGAAAAGGGAAAAAAAAAGAGAAAAATACGACGTACTATTACGTAGGTTTATAATAATTCATCGATAATATCTCCCATAAATGATCATTCATTCTAATTCCGTATTTTCTGGGAACTTTATCGGATAGGATTTTTTTAAGATTGGTTCGTCGACCGATTGTTTGATTCAACGAAACGTTAGACGTATGATTTTCTAAAAGACTGAGAATATATTAGACTAGAACGATAAGATTTCTGTAATTTATAAAGCTTACTCTCTCTCTCTCTCT
>OU426869.1:3264434-3364434 GCA_911387685.1 Dolichovespula media
GACTCTCTCTCTATATGTATATAAAAAAAAAAAAAAGAAAACAGGAAAAAACAAGAATAAACAGATGTTATCAACTTAACAGAATGAAAATTTAAGTACTAGCTATAATATTACTGAACGAGTGAAAAAGAATAAAAAAAGAACGAAAAATAAAAAAACAAATAGAAAATGAACGAGCCCTCAAATGAAATTATTAGTTTTCCCCGTAAGAGAATGAATGAGAGAGAGATCGACGATCGAAGATCGAAGATCGATTTTAATTTTTTTCCCCCTCCAAGTTGCTTTTTTAACGATAACGATAATGAAGATAATCGACGTTACAAGGTTCGATCAACGATCCAAGTATAATGATCATTATAACGCGTCCTTATTAACGATTTCTCAGAAAATGTCGATAAAACCAGAAAGCTGATTTATATTAAAGTAGTAGCAATTTAAAGGGTGGCGTACAACACTACGCATCTTCGATGAATTACAAACTCGATTACCGTGTCAAATTTGACGATAATAAACAAGTTAAAGGAGAAAAAGGAAGGTGTAAACGACGACGACGATGACGACGACAATGACAAAAATAATAAAGGAAAGAAAATAACAATGATACGGATTGGTAATTAATCAACAATTCGATTCGACTTAGGTACAAGTCGATAATTCCTTCGAGATCGATGGCTAACTCGAAAGTGACTTACGACAGAGCGTTTTACAAGAGGATTCGAGGAGGAGGAGTAGCTTCTCCTTTATGTTACGCCGAAACGGATACGCTTCTTCTGCATACCTACTACACAAGTATTCCCTTTCGCAGGTGACACGTGACAACAAGCTTTATTCGAGTTCTCTTCTATCCCACGATTCTTACGTCCGTGAGTTAAGACTCTACCGAAGTCTTCGTCTTCGTCTTCGTCTTCGTGTTTCCCTCCAGGAATCGCGAACAAGATAGAAGAAGGAATCCGAGTAAAGAGAGAGAGAGAGAGAGAGAGAGAGAGAGAGAGAGAGAGAGAGAGAGAGAGAGAGAGAGAGAGAGAGATTAGCATGAGATATTTACGCTTTCACGAGAACAAACCCCTGTATTAACACGTTCGATCGCAACATCTACAAATTTTAGAGCGTCTTTTATAAAATACTTGCTAGTAAAAAGGTAAGAAAAAAGAAAAGAAATTATACGACAATTGTTACAACGAATCGATTAAATTATTTCGAATTATTACAAATCGTGAATAGTATTGTTATGTAAATTTCTTGGATGAGAAATAAACGTGCTCCATTTTCTCTCTCTCTCTCTCTCGCTCTCTCAGCTTCTAATTCTCATTGAACTCTTTGATCCAACGAGACAAAGAGTTCAATGAGATTTTAACGACTCGTTTGCGATACCTCGAGTCTGGATACGTGGGCGTAGGGCATGGGCGTTCAAGAGGAAGTCTTCCTCGACAGGGGTCCTCAACTCGTTTGTCAGAGTCGATCGTAAAATATGTTATACTTTTCCTTCCTTCCTTCCTTCCTTCCTTCCTTCCTTCTTCTCTTTCCTTCTCTTCTCTCCCTTCTTCTTAATCTTTTTTCTTTTTTCTTTTTCTTTCTCTCTCTCTCTCTCTCTGTCTCTCTCTTGCTCGCTGCAATGATCACACCGTTGTAGGATCGTTTCTCGAACACCTTCCTCGAGAATGACGAGAGTCCGACGAGCGAGAACGATTTACGAGCTGGCAAGCTCGTCGTCTCTGATAATTGAATTGGCACCATTAATCGCGTGTTTCAACGCAATTCTCTTTTCTCCTTCCTTTTTCATTCTTATTTGCCAAGTCACGTAACGTTCTGTCGTCTCAAAAAGTAAAAAAGGAAATGGAAGAAAGGTCGATGAACCGGAAGTCTTCCTCCTGCTCGATAAATTAATAACTACTCTGATAGAAAAATTCGACGAATTTGAAAACAAGTTCGGTTTTAAATAGCTCCTCCTCCTGCCCTCCCCCCTCGTAACGTAATTATTTTCCTCGTACGTGATGGTAGTAATGTAAAAAAAAAATAAAATAAAAAATAAAAAGAAAGAAAAGAATTTATCGACGGACGAAACGCAACCTGGTTTCGTTTTGCGCCATCGAGAAGACCAGCTAACGTTTTCTTTCACTTTTGTTTTCGTTTTCTTCTTTCTTCCTTCTTCCTTTTCTTTTTTACTAGCAAACGTCAGTCGACCACTCGAGTATCGAAAAATAAATTTGCCGTTGCCGGAGGGATTAATACCAGGCGCCAGGGAGTACTTGTGACTACTCGAAATAGAAGAATTCATGATAGGGAAGAGAAGAAATCCGTAAATAAAATAAACGATTACACGCGAAGAAGATTTCTATGAATCTGCCAACTTGAAACAGACCATGGTCTTGTTTTATAAAGCTATTAATTTATAGTGACCGATTAAGACGTGGCCATTGAAATTTTCCATCAAAACAATTTATAAGACGTTCTCGATCGAAATAAATAAAAACTGATCTAAATGATTATTATTTCTATCCGAGCATTTTCATCCAACGAGAGGAACGAAATTTAAGAAGGAAAGAAACAAAAAGTAGAAAAGAGAGAAAAGAGAGTAAAGAAACAAATAGGAAAAGGAAAGTTAAATGATTTCTTCTATTTTCTATACTCGGTCCATCAGATAATTTTGTAAAGAGAACGGTGTTTAATGATCGCTAACAGGTGATAATGATGATCGATGAAGGCGAACGACCGAGAGAGAGACTCATTTCCATGCCGACTTCATCGAAACTCGTCAAGTGAGACGTATGTTTCTTAGTATTTCAAAATGAATTTCCCCACTAAGAGATATATATCGAAGCTTCGGGCAACTTGAATACCTTCTCTCACGTGTTTCATCGATAGCAAATAGTCTCTTACCCCTCCCCCTCCCCCTCGCTCTGTCTCTCTATTTGTCCATACGTATAAATTTATATAACAAATATAAAAGATTTAACACATCGAATTGAATGATCAGAATTTTTTTTCGGGGGTTGGGTGGGGGAGAAAGAAAATTTCTCGAAAAGAATTTGTTCTAATCTAGATCGTAAAACTTCTGATTTAACATACGTACATACTTGTAGTACGTATCACGTGAGAGTAAAACGTACCTTACAATCTGCAAGAAGTGAGAGAAAGATGAAGGTGCGTGAATGCTTGTAGAAGGTAAACGAGCTCGATTAGTGGGTGTATGAGAAAGTGAGAGGTAGAGTACTGAGAAAACGAAGAAAGCATGAAAGAGATAGGGAAAGAGAGAGAAAGAGGGAGGGAGAGAGAAAGAGAGAAAAAGGGTGGCGGTTCGAAGTAACCGCTGAAATTGCCATGAAATTATCTGCCAGTTAACTACGAGAGATCTTTTTTACGAAACGATATAACCAGACGAGGTCGATATATATCGCCACGCAAATTGCGTCGAGCTTCTCGCGTTTCATCGCCGCTGTGTACGCCCACTCACTCATTCCCCTCTCTCTCTTTCTATCTATCTATCTATCTCTCTCTATCTCTATTTCTCTCTCTTTCTCTCTCTCTCTTTCTCTCTCTCTCAGTCTCCGCTTGTACGCATAAACGTTTACGCAATATCACAAGTCCGTCTTTTTAATACGTAAGTAATGTCCGTTGGGTATAGCACTCACAAAAGTGCACGAACAAATTTCTAAAGATGAAAGGATCATTCATCGGATCATTCAAAAATCATTGATATTCGTATTCCATCAAAATCGCGTGTGTATAATAAGAACTTATCCTTGGCTTTCACAAAGTGCTTTTCACCATGCAGGTACTATCTTTACGACCTTGTAAATTGTTAAAGACCCGGACAACGTTGAGGATAAGTGATCCTTTCCATTTAAAAACTTTCAACGTTTACAAGTAAATGGATAACATCGATATAAATACGTATATATTGTAAACGATTTGTACATTTTAAAGGTATCATCATATCTTAGAGTTATGCGTGATAATTGGATAAATTTAATTTGTTTTATTTCTTAATTCGAAAGAAATGTCAAAAGGACCGAGAATAGTCGAACGATAGTACGTGAAAATTTTGATTGAATTTAAGCAGCCATTAGCTCGATAGTATTTGCGTTACATTTTTCTTTTTGTTTTTAAATAATTATTTCATCGCAAATAATATCGATTGCCCGGGTCTCACCACTTGGAGGTTGCTGCGTACGGAGACCCACGAGCTATGACTCTACTTCTAATACTTTAAAGCCAATTATATAAATAGGTCATATGATGCATTGCATATACAATAATTATTATAATTTGGAAAAAGAATGCAAAGTCAATCGCGAAACGAATCAAAAATTTTCTTCCAATCGATCAACATTGGAAGAAAATTTTATGAATCCGTTTAATATCGACCTACCTACCCGATACGCGAAGGAATAGAGCCCTTGTACGTAACTCCATTCCCAAATTATGATGTATAATTATGTTGAAATAAATCAGCAATCACCTGTGAAAATAAAACATGTCAATCGTTTTATAATTAAAATACAAGCGATAAAAATATTATGCAAATTTTATATGATAAATCAGCAGCATTTTATAATAATAAAAGATTTTATAATTAAAAGCAAGCAGCAATAAAAAAAAAAACTATAACGTATTCCATATGTCATCAGTCACCTGTGAACATAAAAAAATCTAAACCATTTGATAATTAAATAACAAGCAATCACAATAATATGCAAATTTTATACGATAAATCAGCAGCATTCTGAAATAATAAAATATTTTATAATTAAAAACAAGCAACAATAAAAAAAAAACTATGACGTATTCTATGTATCATCAGTCACCTGTGAAAATAAAAAATTTAAACCATTTGATAATTAAATAACAAGCAATCACAATAATATGCAAATTTTATATAATAAATCAAAAGCATTCTATAATAAATCATTTTATAATTGTGCAGCAAGCAATCAAAATAATATGCAAATTTTATACGATAAATTAGCAGCATTTTATCATAATAAAACATTTTATAATTAAAGACAAGCAGCAATCAAAATAATATGACGTCTTCTTTATATTATCAGTCACCTACTTATGAACATAAAACATCTAAAACACCTTATGATTTAAACAAGAAGCAATCAATATCGATATGATATAATAAAACATTTGATAATTAAATGAGACAATTAAAATGTGCACATTTTATATTAATGAAGCAACAACCTGTGGACATAAGAAATTTATAAAATACTTTCTGAAAATGAGAACATGTGTTAAAATAATTATTAATTTAAACCCCCACTCACACGCATACACACACTCATTCATACAGGAAAACAATAACCAACGAAGAGTGAAATAGAATCTTGCCAATTTAGACGATATTTCCTGAAACAGAAATCACACTGTGTAGATTAATTAACAAATTTCTTCAATATCTCAAATGAATAAAAATAAATATTAAAAAGGAAAATAAATTCCAGGCCATTCGTTCTCCAGTACTTTTCATTTTCTCCAATTCCAATTTATCATGTCAATACTCAATAATCAAATAGATCATCATTTCTTAACATTATTATCTTGCTTCGATTTTTTTATCGATTAGATCATCTGAAAAATCTGAAACTAAAATCATTCTTATATAATGGATTTATACTCTTTATTAGTTCGTTTTTATATGATAGTGTTACAAACCTTAAAATATTATTTTGGAGACTGATGGTATAATATCCATTGATAAAACGAAATATTTTTCATTTTATATTATTCCTCATAGTTAACCTTGAAAATTTAAAGTAACGCTTTCTGTAACAAAAAACTATATAAAAACGTATGTGTGGAAAGATGAAATAGTATGTACAATCCATGGCCAAATATTTTCACTTTTATAATATAATAAATCTAATAGTACATATTAAAAAATCTTATAGTATATATTAAAAAAAACTTATATCACACATCTTTGGCCACAGATTGTAATGCTGAAATATAAATTAAATATATTAAAACCGCGAAAAGAAAAAAGAAACTATAGCATTTAACATATAGATTTCTCGATGCATTAGAAAATTTGTTCTACTTTTAAAAAAGAAATATGAAATTCACTATACTCTCATGTACTATATTTGTATGTATAAATGTATATAAATAATAGAAAAATTGCATACTAAATTGACAATTTTGTAAGACAACAATTAAATGTTAAATAACTGCAATTAAATAAAATCAGATATCGTACTTAAAACAACAATTAAAAATATAGATATTGCAAATTATTCAAGACACGTTATATATGAAAAAAGGAAGGAATGGTGAATATTTCACCATATATAAGAATTAATTTAAGTCGCGTTTAAAATGAAAAAAAAATTACACCGTATCTTGTATCGTATTACAAAATGCATACACAATTTTATATAACCCCGTGACCATATCCTTAATGAGATCAGATGTATATTTAATCAATAGATACATATATCTTTTTCTATTACGTTTATACTAACGCGAAGTATGTAGTTACATCAAGAGTGTCTGATGTTATTACGTCAAAAGTGTCTGTGATGTTATATATTACATCATTTATATATGACACTTTTTTAATCCATGAAATTAAAAAAAAAATATATATACTTGTACAGATTCACAATTTTAGAACCAGATATGTTGGATATGCATATAAAATGCAGTAATATGCAATACGAAATGTTAAAGAGAAGTAAAATTAAATATAGAAATTTTCGATATATAAGACATAAAATATAGTCTTATATTTTGTTCTTAGAAATTTATTTTGTCACCACAGATTGCTTTAGCAGATCTTCCCTAATCTCATCAAGTCTTACAGATTTTTAATCAGAATAATTGGAATAAAATATGATGTTTATCACATATGAGTCACTTTACGACTCGTGATGTTAAAAAAAGAATTATGTATTCTTCAATAATTATATATAAAATATATATATATATATAATCATTCTGAAATAAAAATCTATATGCTTGAGTATGCAGGTGCATTCCTGAATGCAAACCTGTAACTGTTCTATATTCATCCACACTCCTGAGTGTGGACCAGCCTTTTCATTCGTTTCATTTATATACCAAGACTTATACATTTTTATTCCAAAAAATCATTTTTCCTTCATATATGCATAAACATTTCTTTGACGTTTCACCATCTCATTCATTTTCTCTTCCTATTTTATTATGAATTTTGCATACATCTTCATGTGTATGTGTGTGTGTGTATATATATAAAAAATACTTTCTCTTATATTAATTATCAACTCTTTCATTTCATATTTACTTGTTGATAATTTCGGAATAAAAATGTATACCCTTGACATATTTTAGGCACTCCTGAGTGCAAGGCTGTTATTTTTGTATTCGTATCGCTCGCTTAGCAAGATTTATATATTTCTAATCAGAACGATTCAAAATTTCCTTTCCATTCATTTGCACATTATATAAATATAAATAAATTATTACGTTAGGAGGAATATCAAAACATTCCTCATTTATTATTATTTTACTTTGGTTACTTTCAAAAGAATATCATATGATTGTAATAATTAAATACTTATGTGCATTTTCATTCATGTATTTTCGAACGTTCTGAATGAGAAATGTATATCCTTACTATAATATGTTCATCTGCATTTTTAATGCAGGTATGTACTTACGTGAACCTATCATATGCACTCCTGAGTGCGGGCAAGCCATTTCAATCGTTTCGTTTATATACCAAGACTTATCCATTTTTCATTCCAAAAATAATCATATTTCTCTCGCATATGTATAAACATTTGTTAATAATATTTATAACTTCTAAATATTTCTTATGAAACTTTCATATATATATATAAAATAAAAATATCTCCTCTTTCTCTTCCTCTCTCCTTCTCTCTGTCTCATATATATACTTATTAATTCTCTCATTTCATATTCATTTGTTGATACTTTTTGGAATAAAAAATGGATACCCTTGACATATTGTAATATGCACTCCTGAGTGCTGGCTGCCATTCATTTCGTTTCATTCATCTAGCAAGACTTACACATTTCTTATCGGAATGATTCAAATTTTCTTTCGTTCAATTCTGCACCATTTAAATATCCTTCAGTCATTATATATATAAAATAAAATAAGCTTAACGTATTGAAAAGAATATCCTCAGATATTAATATATTTATATATTCCTTCATTAAGTATCCATATTAGTGCATTCATTCGTTCATATTTGATCATTCCGAATATGAAATGTATATCCTTACTATAATATGTTCATCTGCATTTTCAATGCAGGTATGTACTTACTGTGAACCTATCATATGCACTCCTGAGTGCAGGCAAGCCATTTCAATCGTTTCATTTATATACCAAGACTTATCCATTTTTCATTCCAAAAATAATCATATTTCTCTCACATATGTATAAACATTTGTTAATAATATTTATAACTTCTAAATATTTCTTATGAAACTTTCATATATATATATAAAATAAAAATATCTCCTCTTTCTCTTTCTATCTCCTTCTCTCTGTCTCATATATATACTTATTAATTCTCTCATTTCATATTCATTTGTTGATACATTTTGGAATAAAAAATGGATACCCTTGACATATTGTAATATGCACTCCTGAGTGCTGGCTGCCATTCATTTCGTTTTATTCATCTAGCAAGACTTACACATTTCTTATCGGAATGATTCAAATTTTCTTTCGTTCAATTCTGCACCATTTAAATATCCTTCAGTCATTATATATATAAAATAAAATAAGCTTAACGTATTGAAAAGAATATCCTCAGATATTGATATATTTATATATTCCTTCATTAAGTATCCATATTAGTGCATTCATTCGTTCATATTTGATCATTCCGAATATGAAATGTATATCCTTACTATAATATGTTCATCTGCATTTTCAATGCAGGTATGTACTTACTGTGAACCTATCATATGCACTCCTGAGTGCGGGCAAGCCATTTCAATCGTTTCGTTTATATACCAAGACTTATCCATTTTTCATTCCAAAAATAATCATATTTCTCTCGCATATGTATAACCATTTGTCAATAATATTTATATCTTCTAAATATTTCTTATGAAACTTTCATATATATATATATATATATATATATATATATATATAATAAAAATACCTCCTCTTTCTCTTCCTCTCTCCTTCTCTCTGTCTCATATATATACTTATTAATTCTCTCATTTCATATTCATTTGTTGATACATTTTGGAATAAAAAATGGATACCCTTGACATATTGTAATATGCACTCCTGAGTGCTGGCTGCCATTCATTTCGTTTTATTCATCTAGCAAGACTTACACATTTCTTATCAGAATGATTCAAAATGTCTTTTGATTTAGTTGCACTGTTTAAATATAATTAAATTATTATATATGAAATAAAATAAAAGTTTTCCTATTCATTATTTCAGACAACTTTAGTTTCTTAAAAAGTATATTGCGAAATATTTAAATATTTGTTCATTAAGTATCATCATTAGTGCTTCCGTTCATTTATTTACTATTGATCATTCTGAATGAGAAATGTATATCCTTGCTATAATATTCATCTGCATTCCTGAATGCAGGCATATTATCCTTTCTCATTGTCAATCATCAAGTCTTGTAGATTTTTAATCAGAATAATCAGAATAATAAGAATAAGCAAAATAATCATAATAAGCGGAATAATCAGAATAATGAAAGTCTGATTACAAAAGGATGATGATGATGACGATGATGATGATGTGAAGTCATGAAATTGTAAAAATTATTTTACAATCCTGCCTTCACATTATTTACCGCATATGGGCCATTGAGCGACCCGCGGTAAGTGCTTTGTTGACATGTAGGTATGAAGTATGTATATATCTCGTATATATACATACACATTATGCAGTTATGAAAATAAAAGGTATACAAAAATTCCGATTATTCTTAATTAAAAATCAACATGCTTGAGTAATCCATATGCACTCCTGAGTGCCAATGCTGCTGCAGGCAGGCCACGGACGTCCACACAATAATTAACGAGCGTGACTCTAGTTTTGTAACTAAAAATCTACATCAAGAAATGACTCTACTTTATTTACTTTAAAACTTTAAAATGCAAGGACTCGACTTTAATATAAAATTTAAAAGGGAGGGCGACTCGACTTTAATTGAAAATTTAAAGGGTGGGCGACTCTATTTTAATTTGAAAATTTAAAGGGAGGGCGACTCGACTTTAAAAAAAAAAAAAACAACAAATGCAAGGGGGACAAGACTATGTATTAAAATGAAAAATTGACTCTACAATTAAAGGAAAAACTTAATGACTCGACTTTACTTTCAGAAAAAAACATTGCAAAGACTCTATTGACTAATAATGATACTGCAAAAGCTTGACTCTAATTAAAAGAGAAAAAAAAACCGTACGCGAGTGCGGAACGCCGTAGGCAAGGAGATGGAATGGTCCATCATCTCCGATCCAGGAACAAACTACTACGAGCATAAGTGTCAACGTGGTAAAGGGGTAAATGGGATTTTGATAAGACCACGAGCCATCAACGAAGGGTTCGACATGCCGACCACCTTCGAAAAATGACTCGTAGTCGATAGTTGCCCTCTTGAGCCACAATTTGTGGGGGCCTCTTCGGCACATAGCCTCTTCTTGCTTCGTGCCCTAACCACTGCATTGGAGCATTCCCTACGTGCGACGCATGAAAAGTTTACGCGTCAAAAAACGCCCTACCGTTCGAAGCAACGCACCCACGAACATCGACATACCGCAGTGGTTTATACTATAAGAATGAAATCGTCCCTAATCTAAAATCGACCTATCCCGACCTGATCTCGCATTACGCAACAAGACTCAAACCGCTCGTGTTAACTCACGTATTTTGAACGAGACGCAATAGACGCATGCTAAAAGGAGTTGGGAAGTAAACAACACTGGTTTGCTGGTTGTTCTGTTTCGTTTCGGTTTTTGTTCTTTATTTAGCTTAACCTAACGAGCAGTAAGTGCTTGCGACGTAATGTATCGATTCCTTCTAAATAGTTAAACCACTGAGGCATGGCAAAATTCGCGAATGCATCACCCCAAACGGCACTGACGAATCCCAACGCGTATCCTTAACTGCGTTCCTGCTCTACCTGGGTGCGTCTCGATTTTCTAAGTTTTATTTATTTATTTATATAATATTTGACTTGTATACCGTTAAGCTATCCTAGCCTGCGGACAATTAATGGACTCAAAGAATCCACCAACCGTGCACATTTACACAGGCACATTTAATCGAATGCTCCAGCAGACATTATATTCATTCTAATCGATGAACCTATTACAAACTAAGATTAACTGCTTGCACTTGAAAGATGAAAAAAGTTTCGGTAAGAAGTTAAGATTCACGAGAACCGTAATATTTCCATTTCGCGTACGCGAGTATATTCTACCGTGAGCGAGAGCTCACACAAAAGGAGGAAGAGGGGGAAGGTAGTAATGGTGATAGTCATAATAGTTAACGTATAGAAAACGTTAACGAAGAGTTGCAAAAAACCTTATACAACTCTAATATACACCGCATAAGGGCCTTTGAGCGACCCGCGGTAGCAGTATAGACATCTAGGTATGAAATATGTATATATCTCGTATATATACATACGCATTATGCGGTTATGAGATTTGGGATGGAAAAGGAAAGAAAAATCTGTATATACAGATTCGTAAATATTTAAAGAATCGCGAAGTGCAAGCGTTAATTTATAACTAAGTATAGAACAAGTTCGAAATTCTTTGCTAAGTTCAAAAGATATGGAATGCAATCTAATGTTCTCATTGGGTGCAAAGTTTTCCGAACTGTTTTATACTGATACAAATCGTGCGATGCGAAGGGTCAGCAAAAAAATCTAAAAAAAAAAAAAAAAAAAAGGAACAAGATAATTCAGACATGCTGAAAGATCGTAAAATTTGCTGAAACTTCACGAGAATCCCCGTAGACGGGACTTCCCACTCCTGAGTGAGAATCGGATCCAACGTCTTCCGGTCCCTACCTACTTATATACTATAAGTTTTCACATTCGCTCAGAAAAGGTATGCTACCTGCCTGCCTATCACCTATATTTAAAAAGTGCAAAGCATTCACACCAACACATACACTCCACGGTTCTCTCACACGCCACCAGGGTGCAAAGGCCTACACTAGAGAGCATGCCCCGGGGCACCTCCGTCACCCCAGTTCAACCGCGTATTTTTCTAATATATTATGAGTACGTACCAATTGCTGTAATCGTCTGTCAAGGCTAATGATTATTGCATATATGACTAAAGCAAAAATACTAGTACATACTAGTATATACATGGATACTAGTATACATACGAGTATTTATAATTTTCCACAGAAAAATGTGGTGACTCTATGCAAAACGATATTTAATATAATAAGATATTTATATTTATGTATTATTAATTAAAAAGTTATCGCGAAACGGTGTACAATGCACCACCTAAGACGCACATACAGGTGCAAGGTACACCGTTGCAATCACCAGCACAATGACAGCCGCCAAAAGGAAATCTAAAACTATTATATAACTAACCCACGCTAACCGTTTCTCACCCATACGAGTAACACCTGGGCAAACGCATGGATGAGAACGCAGAAAGCACGGGGGGGAGAAACGGGTATTAGTATAATTAGAGCTGAAAATCCTGATCTAAAAAATGATTAACTTATAAACTAGGCCTAAGCGGACTGTGACTCTACGAGAAAATATTTATTGAAATATTTAATTTATTGAAAAATTTAATTTATTGAAAAATTTACTTTATTGAAATAATTACTTTATATTGAAAAATAACCTCGGACGATTCCTTTCATTAAATGGCTGTTCTAATGAAAGAACGGGGATTATGATCCACCACTTAACTGACAGAATCTATCCGTCGCGGAAGGGGTTTGTCTTCTTGCTCATTTACTTTGCATATCGATATATCAAAATATCGAAGCAAATCGCGATTAAATAAACTAAGTACGAAGCAATGCATTTAACGTAAACCACGTTATATGCTTTATTTGGACGAAATCGGGTAAATTAATGCCCGATTTCATTACTAATTACCGCGAGCAAAGACGAAAAAAAAAGTGCTAATTAACAGCACTGTTAATTGAACGATTTTGAAACAAGAAGACCCTAGCCTGACATATATATAAATAATAAATTGGCAATAAAAGAATTAACTACACATATAGGGAACCACTCGTGAATTAAAATCATAAGATCTTAATCACGGACACTTTTGCTCGTTTCGAACGTGAGACATCTACGAATACAACCAGTAACCCGTGCCGATATGGACCTTTCATCCTCGGCATGATGGGCACCAGAGGAACTTAAAATTTTTTTACTTACTACTTGAGAAGTTCTGCGATGGCTCCAAAACACTCGTCCCCCTCGACGTAGGTCGAACGATGTCGTGAAGTTGTTTATAATATTATTAGTTGAATCGTTGAATCGTTGAATCGACGATATCGTTGATTATTCTGTAATTAAAGTCGTACAAAACAAAAAGATTAATTATATGTTCCATACATAATAGATAGAATATCTTTAATGAAATGAAAACGATCCAAATAATATTTTATTCGAACGATTAAAATGAAATGTGAGGTAACGATTGGAAGAAAGAAATATATACTTACATGTGATTCTATCCAGACGAAGCCTTACAATCGTCGTTAAAGATGCAGAGGATGAAATATTTTATATTCACACTTTCGACCATTACAATATTTTGTCGCAAACGCAAGATCCTCTTCCACCGAATTGGCCGAAAGTGTGTTAATTATTCTAACAACGCGGCGAACAAATGGTTTTAACAAGAATATGACATAAATTCTTGTTCTTTGATTTACTCTAACGCGACCGAGAATTTCCAATCGGCGAACAACACTGACTCTAAATACGCGATTTTAATGAATTATATTTATTAAAGCAACCTGTTCGGTTGCAAAAATCAACAAGTTTTTTTTACGCACAAACACTGACTCTATGATCGCATTGCGCGCGATCCACAACTGATGCCTTATGAACTAAAAGAAATAAAAAAAATAAAAAATAAAAAAAACGGGCACATAAGAAATGTGCCATCGAATATCCGTTAAAACAATACTGTGGTGTACCTTGTAATAAAGTTTATATTTTGATAATAATCATATATAATGCTATTTTATCAAAACCGGTTCATTACTGTGAATTTGTACGTTAATAACAAATATACATATATATCAAAAATCTAATCTATTAAAGCAAGAACATCATACACAAATAATGTAACTGCAAAACTTGAAAACTACTAATGCCTAAATGAATTAGGCGAAACAAACGTATAAATATCGCGATTGTATCTATTTCATAAAAATAGATTTGATCGCAATAGGGTTATGTTCAAAGGAATATATTAATTATGTCGATACCTATAATTAAATAGATATAGCATTATATAAGTACAGTCATACAAGAGACAGTGTTATATATTAATAATGATATATATATATATATATAATATTTAACGATTTAACGTATCTTGAATAATATATATATATATCATTTAAATATAAATCAAAACACGAGTTATATACTCGGTCTTCATACTTCTGAAAAATTATATACTAATTATATTATATACATTTATAAAACACATATATATATAATCGTTCGTACTAAATGCAAAATTTTGAATAATATTGAAAATTAAAAATTTTCTAATACACCGAACGTCAGCCTTTCGCCCGACAGTGCTTACGTTGTAACCATAAAAAATATATGAACACCGTAAGCAATATCGGTTACCAGATCTCACCACATGGAGGTAGCTGCGTATGGAGATCCATATTTTAATTTGGAAAAAAGATATAAAATGGATCTTCTTATGGAAATAAGAAACGATTAAATATAAACGTTACGAATAGACCTACGTATATTTTGTAATACAACGACTTACGTATATTCTTCCAATAGGATGAGATTACGGCCGATCGTCCGCGTCTTCTTTTCAAATCGAGGAAAAAGTCTATGTCCACGTATCTCGTCTCGTACGTCCAAGTCGAAGAATCCTCCTTTCTTCCTTCGAGTTTCGAGTTGTCGAATTGGGTAGAAAAAAATAAAAATTAAAATGCAAATCGTGTATAGGTAGATAAGTGTAAACGGATTAAAGTGCGTTAATAAAATTATGTTTAAATATCGACGGAGAAAAATCTTTCCTTTGCTCGTTCTAACGGGTCCGAACAGGTCTTGACACGTCTGGAGTAGGATATGTACTGATTCGTAAAGTACTTTAACCTCTACGTACACCGTTCGCTCGACCTTATGATATTATTTACGTTTTAATTGAAAAGACTAATTTCTTGGAATTCCGGCAGAAAGATAAATAGGAGAGAAAGGGAGAAAGAAAAGGAACAAATGTAAGATATCAACAAAGTCGCAATTGTTCCCATCGGGATTACTCACCCGTGAAAATTCCTGGAACTACGTAGGCTATGTGTTTATTATTCTTCTCCGAGTGTTTACCTCTCTCTCTCTCTCCCTTTCTCCCTCTTTCTTTTTCTCTATATTACGTCACACGTTGTATTCTAAAAGCGAAATACATACCAACACGTAAGACAAAGGTGAACAGCTATGTACGTTTATAAATATACGACGTAATATATATACATAAGCGATTTTCATACACGCATATATATATTTTTATATATACTCTTATATATATATTCGTATATATGCTATAGAAATTTGAAAATATGTACTGAAGAGAGAGGGAGATATATATATGCGATTTTCATACACGCGTATATACATATATATATACCCACATATGAAAATCGAATGTAACATAAAATTCGATAGTTCCAGGCAATTTAACAAACTATTATTAATTAAAGCGTCGTTATTAAATGAAATAATTACCTGTACAGTGAGAATAAAGCCGGAAAATCAGGAAAAAGTTATTTCGTAGTAGTCGTTACAGGGGACGCCGTAGCCATCGATTTCTTTTATCGCGGATATTTCTTGAACGCGATGATATCTCGTTCTGCAAATTACACACGTTAGAAAACACGTTTTAAGGAATCGATTGATATATTGGAGAAGGTTGTACGTCGAAAAAATAATTATGATAATTGCCCGTAATTAAGAGCGCGGCGGAGCACTGTACGAACTTTCGAAAGTAAAAAACAAAAGAGAAACGGTCACAACGTTGCCGGTTATAATTCCAACCGTGCCCCTCCCCCTTGCCCCACTTTTCGCGGGAAATATTAAAAATGTATTTTTGTATTATTACGAATTAAAATATAAAATGAACTATTACGACGTGTTTAACCATTGAAAATCCGAATCGTTACGATCATAAAATTTAATAACTATCGTTTAATTTAATAATTAATGAATATTAATTCCCATCGCATCTACGTATCCTTACACCCACACATCCTCAACTTGACTTCGTTAGTCAAAAGACATTTCACATACACAATTATTGAATAGAATAATAAAATAATTGATTTCTATCGATTTCGTAAATATTCTCTGTACAACTTTAATATGTCGTAAGATTTTTTTAGATTTACGAATGTATGATAATATTTAATCAAGAAAATTTTTGACGATCCATCCGAGACTTGTACTTTTAATTTCATGGAACAAGATCGTCAATTCAGTGTTCTTTATGTCTTCTCGCACGTTTGAAAATCTAGTTATAATAAATGATTAACAATCATGACAAAAATTAGATTCTATTAGACTTTTTAATAATGCATTATCACGAACATATTATGATCACGTAAATAATTTCTCGATTACTTCACTGATACAATCTGCCTTCTGATTGGTCATAATTAGAATCGTATGAAATCAAATTCTCTGATTGGTTCTCTACGTAACGAAGTGAAAAAAGAAAAGTGGCGATATTATATCGATAAAGATCGATATTATAAATTCGTTTGTAACTTTTCGAACATACGTATATTCGCACATACGTATATACTATACGTAGGAGAATAAAATCACGAGTATAACCTGAATAAATATAAGCTGAATAAATGATAAAAAATGAAATTAATTTTTTGTCAATTAAATATTGTATTCCATGTAAGTAAAACTCTTATTGTCGTATTATTAATTAATGTAATAGAATTTTCCTTTATATTAACGCATTACATATTTTAGCATCGAACAACACCATAAGTCTTCTTTATCGACTGTGCGGTCACAATTTAACTGCTTTGAATAGCTAATTAAGATCATTATGGCTATATTATCGTCTTAATGCCGATATCATCTAAGAAGTTTCATTAGAAACGCGGAGAATCATTAAGTCTGCTTTCGATTTTCCGATATATATTATAGATATCGAATGTATCTAACGATAACGAGCAGCTAATCGTTTTTATTATTTTTTGTTATAAGTGACGATATTTAAATAAATAAATAAATAAAAAAAGAAGAAAGAAAGATAACCTCGTAGAAATAGATCGACACGTAAGCGAGATTCTATTTAATCAAGTTACGTTATAAACGGAAAGTTAAGAGTGGTTAAGAGTTTAATTAATTATTATTAATTGACCTATTTCTTTTTCGAATGATATATCGAAATATACTTTTTACTGTTTATATAATTTAAAAAATCGATGTGTGTGTGTGTGTGTGTGTGTGTGTGTGTGTGTGTGTGTGTGTGTGTGTGTGTGTGTGTGTGTGTGTGTGTGTGTGTGTGTGTACACATATATCTAAAGATACTCTAGATTTTATTAATGAGCTATTGTGTTAGTATTAAATTCCACGTGGTATAAAACGAAGATATATACAATCATTAAGTTTTAATGAACGATCTCGCAGCAAGGAAGTCACGTGAGATTGAACGATGATCGGAATTTGTCGCGATTAAGTTTCCACGGCAAGTTTCGTTACGAGAATAGATGCTTGAATAGCTCGAAGGGATTAGAGAAACGCGAGATCATTATTTATGCCTTAGCTCGGCGCTATACGACCTGTGCTTGTTGCATCTTACGTCTACCTGTTTAAATTTATCATATGTCATGAGCTCTCGGCTGCGTGCCTCCTCGACTTTTGCTGTAACGAGCTTCTCTAACTTTCGAATGACCGATGGGATTTAGAAATTTTTTTTCGTCTTTTTAACTGTAATTATAAATATATATTACGTAATAAAAAAGTATATATGTATATATATATATATATATATATATATATACATATATAATAATTAACTATTAATTAAATGTTGAACGCGACTATAGTTAGTCCTACAAACAAAAAAATGTCTGTGCGCGTACTCGAAAGATTTGATATTATTTTCGTGTTAGACATGCATTATCGATATTATATTTTTACAACTAACAATCAATATTTCAAAACGGGAAATTAATTCCAACAAGTATTTAAGATCATTTTGATAAGCGTTAACACGTAGAGGAGAATTAAATGGGGGAAGTAGGATCGAACACGAGGTATGTTGTGTAGACCGTAGATTATTCAGATTGAAATTCGCTCGGTCGGACGACGGATCGGTTGGCTATTAGCGTGCGTAACGTCGTTGTTGCTCGTTAAGCTAATAAATTAAACGAGCCGCCTGGACGAGCGTTATAATTACGACGATGTCACACCGTACGTAGTTCGCGCCTCGATGCCGATTATCGTTTGGACGACACATCCTTCCTGTCTCCCCGCTATCCTTTGAAATCGCCCGTCTGTTGATCATTTTCAATCTTTTTTATTTCTCTTTCCTTTTTTCAACTTTCACGTTAATCGACATTCCGATCGTATCGTTTCTCTTCGTTATCTTGTATTTTTAGATCCATCTTATATTTATCTAACGTATGCACGTTTCATTTAATATTATTTATTTGTTTCGTCGAGGTTGTTTCGACGATAAGAGAATATATCTCCTTCGATATTGATTAATTTCATGTTGAATTTGATTTAATCGGAGATAGTTTTAATTAACGGTTAATCGACAATTTAATTTTATTGAAGGATACTTTAAATTCTCGATGAATTAAAATATCATTTGTAAAAGTTTCGTTCAATTTATTTTTCCCAAAGGCAATTACAACTACGAATTAACTTGTACAGGGATATTGTAATTCCTGTTATTAATTCTCTTAGGAAGAATATTTTTTTTTCTAATGATTTTCTAACGACGATTTTCCCCTTTCATTCGATTTCTTCATATCATTTATTTCAAATAACTCACACACACACACACACACACACACACACACACACACACACACACACACACACACACACACACACACACACACACACACACACACACACACACACACACACACACACACACACACACACACACACACACACACATACATATCGATCTATCTGTTAGATAACTCGACGTAGATAGATCGATCGATCATTGGATTGGAATGTCAATAATGTCAATAAATTTTCATTTTATTATCCAGTAATACGAGCCATTGTTTTTCATGGCCGAATGGGGATAATACATACATATAGATGGAAATAAATCGTCCCTTAATTTTCGTTGTAGTTCAAGATCTCATTTGAATACAATGCTTGTATGATACTTTGTATGTTCCCGCATACGCATCGCTAATTGCGAAATGCGATCGATCGATGCGGATCGAGACGCAACGACGAAATTCGTCCGGTTAATTTTACGCGTGCGGATTCGCGTCCCAGGACGACGCGGATTTATCGTCTTGGGGCGGTGACGCGAAGAGAAAACAAGATCCTACTAGAAATTGATTGAATATTTATGAAGCTTGCTTGCGTATATTGATTTATACCTAAAACGTTTCAGAGTTACTTTCATGAATATATTATTATCACCGATCGATCTAAAGATTTAAAAATCGTTCACGAGTGCTTTATACATCGTGTCGCTGACGTGAAACTTTATGAATAATTATTATATCGTTAGATACCTAACGTTGTCGATAATATAAGCGAGTAGAATACTTCGAATTCTAAAAAATTATTATTATTGTTGTGCAACGTGTTTATCGGTTGGATCATACATTAAACCGGCCAAACAAAAAAAGAATCATTTTTCATTGCGTGCTGCACATTTATGAATAATAATGAAACGCATGATAACAATGTGTATTATATATATATATATATATATATATATATATAATACATATATACTTTTTTCTTCTGTCAACAGGATGTCGTTGCAACATGATAGGTTCAATTAGTTCGACATGTGACATAGTAACTGGTCAATGTCAATGCAAATCTCACATAATCGGTAGACAGTGCGATCAATGTCAGGTGAGTTTTTTTTCTTTCTTTTTCTCTCTCTTTTCTTTTCTTTTTTTTTTCTCTTAAAGTAACATAAGTTCAGAAACTACAACTTGTTTCGTAAGATTCATTTGTATCGGCTTGAAATTTCATCGCAGACAGATTACTGGGGCTTGACAACGGGTGCAGGATGTGTCCCATGCAATTGCGATTCCATCGGTTCTTTCAATTCTTCCTGCCAACAAACTACAGGATCGTGTTATTGTAGATCCGGCGTGGCTGGTCCACGTTGCGATACTTGTCTCCCTGGTTATTACGGTTTCTCGTCGAATGGATGTCAACGTGAGTTATATCAACGAATTTTTCGTTTTAATCTATTTATTACATTCATTCGTAATGTAAATTAAATTTTATTATAATCGTCTTATCATGTATATTCCTTTATAATACAAATATCGATACCTTAATAATTGGTACATATCTCTAATAACAATTCGAAGAAACTTTGTACAACTTCATACCGACGATCCTTCCTCTAATACTATTTTTATTTTGTTGACGAAGGATGCGATACCTGTCTGAGACCAGGACATATTTGTGACCCCGACACAGGACGTTGCGTATGTCCAAGCTTGACCTACGGTGAACACTGTGATCGATGTAGGCCAGGCTCGTGGAACCTGATTCCAGGAATTGGCTGCAAACCGTGCGCTTGCACCTTAGGCTCGATGAGATCTCAGTGCGATCATCGAGGTCAGTGCGTTTGCAGGATCGGCTACGATGGTCTAAGATGCGAGAGATGTGCTAAAGGTTATTATGGTTATCCAAGATGTCGTCCTTGTGGATGCAACGCCGCTGGAATTCTCTCTTGCGACGGAGATATATGTGATTGCGATGAAACGGGACAGTGCCCGTGCAAGGTGCATTTTCATGTAGAAATATTTTATCGCGATAATTGTACGATTATATATATATATATAAACAGAAAAGATGAAGTTAAGAAAAAAATGTATTCCAATTTTTATCGCCAATCCGATATGATTCTTTCACGTTTGCATTTTTTTAATTAGGAAAATGCCGTTGGCAGACAATGTAATCGATGCAAGGATGGTACCTTCGGCCTAGCGAAAGACAATCCAAAAGGTTGTACCGAATGCTTTTGCTTTGGTAGAAGCAAACATTGTCAACAGGCTGGTTTCAGTTGGGGATTGAGAAGAATTAAAAAACCTAGGACACTTTATATTAACGAATCGGTCAACGATATTATGGTGAGCCTGAAAATGATTATCGTAATATTGTCATTAGAATTAATTATATTTATATATATATATATATATATATATATATATATATATATATATACATATAAATATTCGTACGTATCCGTTTTAGATCACCGATTCGGGCTCGACGGTAGTTTTTGTTTACTCGAATAATGAATTGGATGTCATGAATGGTTTGACAATAATTCCTAACACCGAAGGGGACGTTATACTTCCGGCTAATTTGTATTATAATTATCATCTTTATTGGAAACTTCCGGAAACATTTTTACGCGACAAGGTAATGTTTGATAAAGATTTTATTTATTAAAAGAAAAAAAGCAAAAAAAAAAACCAGAAAAAATTCCATGACTTTTCATTCGAAATTCAAGGTTGCGTCTTACGGTGGATTATTACGTTTTGTTACGTCAACCGATGGTGGTATATCATTGAGGTCGGCGCATAAATATCCGCTTGTACAGCTACAAGGAAACGATAGGATCATCCTGGAATATTATTTGCACTCGCCTGTTAAAGATAATCGTTATGAAGTCAGGTATAACGATAATGATCTATCCGATGTAATAAGAAACTTCAAAAGGCGGTACATTCCCTTTTTAGATTTCACGAGTCTTTATGGCAATTACACGGGAGACCAGATTACAAAGTTACCAGAGAGGTTTTGATGGTCGCATTACAGAACGTGCAACATATCTTCATAAAGGCAACGGACAATGCGGACTTCACGAAGACTACGTAAGCTAACGGCGATACACCACACTTAACAATAATTTCATCATCTAATTTGAGATATTAATCGTTTAAAATATTTTGTTATTAACTTTTTTTTTTATGTGTTAGTCTTCTGGAAGCATCCTTGGAAGCCGCAGTATTGACTCACACTCATTCACCAACATTGGCGAGTGGCGTTGAGATTTGTCAATGTCCACCGGAATATAACGGCACATCTTGCCAAGATCCGAGTATAGGGTACTATAGATCGTATGAAAACACAACCGTCACGTCCACCATAGTAATCGATCTTGTCGGACAAGCTAGGCGTTGTCAGTGCAGCGGTAGATCAGAGATATGCGACAGAGAGACGGGATATTGTCAAGTGAGTGACTAAGATATTCTCTAACTGCTTGTCTTACATAACGAAGCGTGTAATCGTAAACACGTACATACAAGTATGTACGCATGCATAATATATAAGTGTGCGTATCTGTGTACGCGTATGCGTATAAACCTGGATAATATTTCATGTATATCCCCATGTTCTTCTTCGTAGAATTGCAGAGGCAACACCATAGGTCCAAGATGCGAGATTTGTGCGGATAGCTTTTATGGACATCCCGAGATCGGTGGATGCAAACCTTGTCCCTGTCCGCAGATCGATAAAAGATTCTCAAGTAGCTGTGTCGTTCGTGCCGATAGCGAGCCGATTTGTCACTGCAAGCCCGGTCGGTAAATCATGAATTAACGATTAAACGAAACGAATCGTTAGGAATATACGTAAATGGACGAGTGAATAAAGAGGATGAAATAATAAACGATTGTCATTCGATCGATCTTTAAACGCAGGTTACACCGGCAGAATGTGCGAACGTTGTACTCACAATTATTATGGTTTCCCTAATCTACCCGGTGGCCAATGCGTACCGTGCAATTGCAATCTAGCTGGTAGTACTGGCGACAGATGCGACGAAAAGACTGGACAATGCAATTGTAGAGCGGGTTCGACTGGAAGAGATTGTTCTCAATGTACCGCTTACCGTCACGTTTACATCGGCAACGTTTGCACGTGTGAGTTAGGCGATAACGTTTCTCATTCGATATATCTCGTCGATACATAACGTTTAACACAACATGATTACAATGACGTTAATGCGATTTGTTTCTTTTCTTTTTTTTTTTTTTTATTTTTTCTTTTTTAGCGTGCAACGACAATTGTACCGGACTTTTATTGGACGACGTCGATACTATGACGGAAGAACTAGCCGATGGGACGTCTCACATCGCCGATGGTTACGTACCTCCTCCATGGGAGGAACTAACATACGTCGAATCTAATACGAGTCTTCTACTAGACCGGTTGAGGCTGCAAAGCCAGCTTAAGGAGAGAATGAGGAACGTGCCCTGGTACGAATACAAAAAGCTCATGAAAAACGCTGAAACTTTGTTAAGAAATGTACGTACTTAACTGACCAGTGTTTTAACGTGTGGAAAAAAAACACACGCACACGCACACGCACACACACGCGCACGCACGCACGCTTCCTTAGTTAGATCAATTCATGATAGAGTATATGATCGAAGGAGAGAGAATTTCTTCTTCTTTTTTCTTTCTATTCTTCTTTTTTTTTTTCTTTTTCTTTTTCTTTCGTTAATAATAAGAATTCTCTTTGTACATACTCGTTGATATCAGAAACGGAGATATTTTCGTTTCTTTACAGGCGAACGAACATGCCAATCGTGGCAATTTGTGGAAGAACAAGTCGAACGATCTGAGGAACAACATTTTCAGTGCACAAATTGAGATCAGGAATCTTTACGAACGTATCAAAGGTATCGTATGTTTAAATTCTTTCTTTCTTTTTTTAGGGGAAGAGGTGAGAGTGAGGGTGAGGGGTTGATTCGTTGTTCGATTAATCGATATATATATATACATATATATTTATCGTATCCTTCAGACACTATCTCCCGTTTAAATTCTTATGGCGATGATAACAAAAGGGTTGAAATCAAAAAGGCCTTGGAAATGGCGAAGACGATATTGCACGATTTGAAAAACGTGAATTTACCAAAGAAAACATTGAAAATTGAAGAACTGATCAAGTAAGCAATTGCGATCCTTATATTTGCCATCGCGTTATACTTTTATTATTTTCCTCGGTAGCGTAAAAGGATCTAATTTGATTTGACACGCAGAAACGCCGAGGAGTATGTCGAGTGGTTAAATGCAGTCTGCAACTCGACGGAACCAGTGGTGATAGCTCAAGAGGACACCGATGATTTCACTTTGAAATTGAACGACATGAAAAATATATTGGAAGAAACAATGGAGATATTATTCACCTACGACGGCCTTTATAAAAATATTAATGAGACGTACGTGGAATTTGAAAGTAATTGCAATCGAATCGATGGATTGGCAAAAGAGATCGACGCTATGAACGAAGGGAAGCAATTGATCGAGAAAACAAGAGGATTAATTATCGATACACAGAATGATCTTCAAGTTAGTATATACGGATAGATCGAGAATTTTTAAATCGATCGCGTTTAATAAACGTGCGAATATTCGCAACGTATATTTTTTATTTCTTTTTTTTTTTTCTTTTCTTTCTTTTTTAGGATCTTCCAGATCTGAAAGAGAAATTGTCCTTTTGGACCGACGAATTGCGCGTGAAGGAAGAGATATTGTACAGATTAAATTACGAGTATAACGGCAAATACGTCGTTCCGGCGGTCGAACACGCGAAGAATTTGTCAAGTTATGCGGACGATTACGTTAGGTACGAAAATCATTTTTGTATATATATATTTTTATCATCTTTCTATAAGAGTTCCTTTTTTCTTCGTAATACTCGCCTTATCTAAATGCGAATCAACTCTTAACCGATAAGATCGAATAATTTCAAACACGTACGTACTTGCGTAAATCGTTTTACGTAGATCACGTAGTATAAAGTATTATGAGTGTTACATTTTCAATAATTTTTAACGAAATAACTAATGTCGGATCTGAGAACGAAAGGATAATAACTCCATGACGGAGTTACGACAAGCTTCAGACAGGATCTATTTATTAGAGAACAAGTAGTCTTATCGGTTAAGAGTTCATTATTTTCGAACGATAAATTTGATAATACTTTGTGTAATCGATGCTCGATGACTTGATAAAGTGCAACTCGCGTTTCTGCCAAGCAGTCTGTTTTCGGAGACGCGCGACATAGCGGCTAGCCCGCTGAAGGCGAGTCAAGCATACAAGAACATCGTTGATAGCTTGACAAGAGCCAATGGTACTGCGTTAATGGCAAAAGAGACGGCAGAAAATACGAATTCTCAGGTAACGACATTTTATTTTAAATAAACTAACGAAATCAAATTTTAGATAATCGTGATAGAACAATTTTTTTACGATTTTATATCATAGTCGAACGTACTTATTACGAAAGAAAGGAAAAGAGATCGATTTAATAAAATTTATTAACGCGTGTTCCGCGTAAAATTTGCGATGAATGAAACATTGCCTGACCCATGAAATAATGCAGAATTATTTATATATCAGATTTATCCAAACGGAAAGGAATCGAAATCTATGTTGGACAATTCGATGGATGTTTTACGTGGTTCGACCGAACAATTGAGGAAAGCCAATGACACGAGGGAATCCGTCGAGGATTCGTCTAACAAAACGGAATTGCAGGAGGCCGCTGTGAAACTTTTGAAAGATACTTTAAACAATACCGGTATACGCGACAACAAAATAAATGTTAAACTGAGAGAAGTGCAGGTTGAAAGCAAAGCTTGTAAGTAAAAGCGCGTAAACAAACGTTAAACAAAAATATTCTTAAACTCGTAAAAGTCAATAATATTTCTATATTATTATTTATTTGCAGTGCAAGAAAAATTCGAACAAGTTATGCGTGAAAACGATGAAGTTTCGGAATCGGTGGACGACATGCAGAGATTGATCGATGATTACAAGAAAGGAATTTCCGATAGATTGCAACCAAAATTCCAAGATCTAAAGAGAGAAGGAGACTCGAAGATCAGTTTGGCTAGTGAAAAATGTAAAAAGAAAAAAAAAAAAGAAAGCTAAAAACAATTAGTCGACTTTAAATTCACGATAAACTATATCGTCGATTTATTTTTCAGTATCGGAGGCTTTGAGTAACATCAAAAAAGCAGATGCGAAGCTAATAAGTTTGTCGAATGCCGCGGTTAAACGTAAAAGCGTTTTCGACAAATGGAATGATACGTTAACGTCAAAGCTGCAAAATCTCAAGGACAAGATTGCCGAGGCTAGAAATACCGCCGAAGGGGTAATAATAATAATAATCGAAGAGAAATCAAACGTTCTTTATATCCTTCAAATTTTTTTCATCCGATCAATTTCTTTTTTGGATCTTTTAGATTCGAATTTCCGTAAAATCGATGGAAGACAAAAAATGCGTTAGATCTTATAGACCGACAACGCTTCAGCCATCCTCGATGACAAATATAATTATGACCTTTGCTATTCCTGATAATCGAAAAGATGGATCTTTACTTTACTTGCCCAGCAGTATCAATGTAACGTTCTTTTTCATCTACGAGTTTTTAATCAATTTCATACGCCCCAAGTGGCAACGTTATTTCTTCTTTTTTTCTTTTAATTCATAGGACGATTTCATGGCTTTGGAAATGATCGATAGGAGGGTGAAATTTTTGTGGAATGTAGGAGGAGGTACAGGGATCTTAACACATCCTGAAATCATCGAAAGTGGTAAACTCAAAGAGGATAGATTTTGGTATCGAATCGAAGCCGAAAGGTAGACAAATTTCTTTTCTTTCTTACTTTTTTTTTTTTTTAAACAAAAATTGTCTTTTTCGCTTTATCCAACTTCGCGTTACTCCTCCGCTCCTCTTCCCCTCACTCTTGTTAATTTTTACAGAGTAAGAAACGTCGGTAAGCTAAGCGTTCGAAAACAATCTTCGACATCTGGGAGGTATCTTCCCGTGATGAATTCAACGAATCCGGAATACGGACGATTCGATGTCATCAGTATGGACCGCGTCTGGTTAGGTGGCATACCAGAATCACAAAGGAGACCCGTCGAAGTAACTGCTGTTAATGGTTTACCTGCTTGCGTCCATCAGGTTATCCTCGATGGAAAACCTATTGGTTTGTGGAACTTCATTACAACAGCACCGGATATGGCCTGTGAAGCTTGCATGGAAGGGTAATTATTAGAAATAAATGACTCCGATGATCCCTATTGAAATTTAACAACGACGAAAAGAATTTCTTGTTAATTCATCGCTTTGTGAAATATAGTACCGAGGATATCAGGGATGACATAGCTTATAGCTTCAATGGCGAGGGTTATGCCGTTAGAAATAAAGTATCGTCTGGTCCTTACAACAAATACACGTTCGGTGTTTCCATCAGTTTTCGTACATACGACGAAAATGCATTAATCTTTTTAGCGATCAACGAAGACAACGTACGTATATTTTGAAATATGGTATATTGATATATGACAAATGAACTTACGTTATCTACTCGATTAAATCCGTTTGAATTCAATCGATAGAACCAACATATAATGATATTTCTTCGAGAAGGAAGAGTCATTCTTCACATTGGCTATGGTGGTAACGTTAGTATGGAGATGTCCTCAACCTACAAATACAATAATGGTAATTGGACAACGGTCAATGCCTTTAGACAATATCAATTGCGTAAAGGTATAGAGAAATGTATTTTTAACGTCGGCGAGGAAAATGATAAAAAGTTAGGGGCACCAACGCCTCAGCCTAAAAAAGAAGATATTCCGGATTTAGCGAAGGCCAAATATTATTTCGGCGGTGTGCCGCCTAGTTTCAGAGCTGAAAATATAATACTACCATCTCAGGTATCATTTCTTGGTTGTATGTCCAATATTATTGTACAGGAAGGCTATGATCCTATGGTCGAACAGTATTATGGCGTTGAACCGACTTGCGCGAACAAGGTAATTGCTTAAAAAGAAATTTACGATTACTCCAATCAATTATACAATTGATTATTTATCATTATCATCATCGCGAATTATTATAATCAAATTTTTAGCCACTGAGAATAGTGGGATTTTATGGGAACGGCTATCTCGAACATTCCTCTTACACTTTGCGTAAAATAAGTTCGTCTATGAGTTTCTCGTTCAGAACATTACAAGAAGAAACTATTTTATTGCTATCGACGTTCCAAGGCCAAGAAGAAAGATTATACAGTTCACAAGTCATTAACGAGGATATAACGGTAATGATAATTTGTTATTCGACGAATTTTGTTCCCCTCCTCCCTGAGAAAACACTCTCGCTCGTTAATGCATATTTGTTCCTTTCATTGTTGGTGTTTTCCTTTTTCTTTTTAGAGAGAAAATTATTATTCCGTTTGCGTGATGAAAGGACAAGTCGAGGTTCGATTGAACGCTGGAAAGGGAGAGCTCGTTCTTAGATCTAATAATACCTTCAACGATGGTAGATATCATACTGTTACGATTATTAAAAGAAGAAAGGAAGTTGAATTGAGGATCGATGATGCTTACCAAAGTACTGGAAGATTACCTAGCAGTGCAGCCATTAAAGCTCCTGATTCCAATGGTGGCCTATTCTTCGGTGGGCTTCCAGCTTTGATTAATAATACAAAAATGGTGGCTACTAAGGTTCCTCTTTATGGCGCAATTAAAGATGCCATCTTCAATGACGAGTAAGTCCTAGAAAAATAATTTGAAATTAGAAAAAGAAGACAAATAGAATATTCTATCGAAATCCTTATCAAATAATTTGTTCAATTTAGAATCCTAAGATTCGACGAAGTGACGTCGTTCGATCATGCACTGATTGGTCGTGCAGGACCTAGCATGGGTAAGGATCTTCCTAATTACACACCTTCTGCCTCATTGTCAAGGGGAATGTCTACTCAGCCTGAGGGCTGCCAAAAGGTTCCGTATTACTCCTTGGAACCGGGAGCGTTAAAATTTGGTGACAAATCGCACAGCCATACTCAGCTATATTTGAACTTCAAAAAATTTTGGGAAAAAAAGTATACCATTGAGTTCGACTTCAGGACATATTATCCCAATGGCCTATTATTTATTACGCCGGTAAAGTTATCACGAAAGAATGATATGTTATATTGCGAAATATTTTTTTATATGATGTTACGATTAAACACATATTTTTTTCTTTTTTCTTTTTATCGATACGCACACAAACATACATATATATATATATATATATATATATATATAGGGGCTTAGATTGAAGCATTATTTGATGATCGTGATTAGAGACGGACAACTTTTGCTTCTCGTCAAATGCAAACAGAAAAAGGAGATATTGTTTAAGACGCCGTTCAACGATGGCAATTGGCATCACGTTGTATTGAGCCACGACGAGAGAAGGCTGACCCTCGTCGTGGATACTCAAACTCCTCGTACGATCAAAGTACCTAAAAAGATTGGATTAGCGCCGATGATGTACATCGGCGGTTTACCAGAAAGCGGTACACCATTGCCAGAACAAATTGTGGTTAAATTGGAGACTCTCAAGGGATGTATAAGGGGCTTAAGAGTCAACGGGAATATCTATGACATGGTCGGTTCTACAAGTCGTGCTTATAATGTCGGCCAATGTTTTCCTAGCGTAGAAAGCGGAGCTTATTTTCAAGACGAAGCTTATGCAATTTACAGTAAGTTTCAATCCACCCACGTTTGAGATGAACGTCGTGAACGTGCGCGTTGTTAAAAAAAGAAAAAGAAAAAGAAAAAAAACCTTTTTGTTTGTCTTTTCCTAGAAAGAAATTTTGAATTGGGAGCGGTACTGGAACTTCAGCTAGAATTCAGAACGTCAGAATTGTCAGGAGTTTTGCTTTCCATAACCGCACCAAGTGGCTCTCCATCCTTATCCCTGGAATTGAACAATGGCAAAGTGATTATGTCTGGCGATTTGGGAGATAGTAATCCATTGTACGTGGAACAACGATTTCCTAGTCCTTATGCTATCTGTGACAATCGTTGGCATCGGATTCAAGCGGTTTATAACGATGAAGAATTAGCGTTAAAGGTTGACGATCTGGATCAAAAATATGGATTGCCCACTAATGTTAATTATCATTTCATGGAATCCACGACTTTAGGTCCTCTTTATATCGGTGGTTTACCAGGTAGTCAAAAATATAATTATATCATGCATATATCTATATACATGTATATATTAATTATATATTAACATTTTTAGCTTCAGCTATGAAAGGAACGTTACTCACGCGAGATCATTTCAATGGATGCATAAGAAACGTAATGATAGGTGGAGAGAGACGTGATTGGACGGATATGGCCGAGCTGCATAATATACATTTGAGTTCTTGCCCGATACAATGATGGTAACACGTATTAGATGCAAATTTGAAGTGCATCGGATCAATCCAAAGACTGTTACGAGGCAGACGCGCAACGTAGTGACGATTGTTCTTATGAATCATCCTTTGATAAATTAATCGTTAATTACAGAGATAAGTGCCATAACGCGACAAATGGATTAAATAATCCTTAAGACGTAAGACTTAGCGAAGCCAAAAGATGCTAAAATATAAAAATCTATTAAGCTCTAAAGTTAGTAAAAAAACTTAATATCAGTCTGCGTTTAAAAATCATGGCACAAAAGCTCGTCGCACAATATCCACAATTGTGTAAACAGTAATTTCAAGAATATATATATATATATGTGTGTGTGTGTGAGAGAGAGAGAGTGTGAGTGTGAGTGTGAGCGTGTGTTTGTGTGTGTATGTGTGTGAAAGTAAACAAATCACTGCCCAGTGTTGGACAATATTTAATTTAATTAACGATTAAATGTTTACTCATATTAATCATTGGTGTTTTAAACATTTACACGTTAAAGTATTAATCGATAAACATTTGTGAATCATTTTATTCTACGTATGATTATAAAATTATGTCGAGCGTTACTTGACGATCATTGACATACTTTTACGTCTTATCGCAAAATCGTCCATTCGACGAGCTTCCTTCAGACCATTAAATTTTTTTTTGTTTTATTATACAAAGCAGAATCACTGACTAACTACTCCATACATATATATATATATATATATATATATATATATATAGAATCTAATTTTCGTTTTAATTAACTTTTTAAATGTTAATAAGAGAATAAGAAAAATATATATTAAAGCAAATATTTATTTCATGGCAATGAGAACTTAAATTGTTAATCATTAATCTGATTTAATAAAATTATCAATTTAATCTTTAATTGCGATCGATAATTAAATATTTTCAATGTAATCATTAATCACTAATTGAATTAAATAATACAGAACACTGCCACTGCCATATAGAATAATTACAAATACATTTATAGGATAAACACATTGTAAATCAGTATTTAAAGCTATTATTTATTACCAATGATTTATAAATACATGTAATTATGATTTCAATTGAGCATACTCAATGCACTCGAGGATTACTATTAATTGATAGCATCTTAAAATAAGTAGAATTAACTAAATAAACTGTTTTATACTATTATGGTGGTATTAACGTAACTATTGAATATAATATTTAACTAAAGTAAGATACGAAATCGTTAAAAATAAATATTCAGGTAATATATCCAATATAAAGGCTACATTTATCATAGCAACAAAAAATAAATCCTTTGTAGAAACAACAGTGCCGTAAAAAGTGTCCTTTTTATGTGAAATTATATATAATTAGAAACGAAAAGAAGATTTGGAAAATATTTTATAATATTTGTAAGATACCACCTATCATTCGTATAGTCATTGAATTGTAATATATTATACATATATATAAAAATGAATTAACAATGATACTCTATTATATAAAAAAATAAAAAAAATGTCAAAATATATTTATTCGAACGTTTAATCAACCTCGTATAATCCGTTAATAAATGGCGTACAATAAAGTTCCTTTTTTATGTAACTAAAATTATACGAAGTATAGGAAACTTTTGTTAAAATGATCTCTAGATTTAATTATTTTTTTAAAGTCCTTCACTAAATTCTTGAATTTTGTAATGGAAAATGTTTTATTTTCTTTTTACTTTCTAGCAAAATAAATCTTTTTCAATAATTCGAAGTATCATCCTTTCGTCTAAGACGTCATCTTTAAGATGTGATCCAGTCGATCAAATCTATCTATATTAAAAATTTCATTTATTTAACTATCGAGAACAAGTTATAAGACGTATAGATGTTCAAAATGTTCTATAGACTCTCGGTTATAACATAAGTTCATAAAAGTTAATAAAATATACTTAATAATTGAGAAATAAATTATTAACATCTACCATATATTTATATCAATGTATTTAGTATATATATATATAGGAGTGACTATAATGAATCGCCATATTGTCGCAAAAATCCTCGATTTGTGATTGGTACACATAATAATGGTGGACCTCGTTGTTGAATGAAACGCGCGAAAATATTGTTCGGACATTAACGCTAGATGGCGCCACGAGTAGTAAAAAACATACATATTTTAATCATTTAGTACCGATCCTAACGCTAGATGGTGCCAGGGGTATCTAAAAAAGGGTTGGCGTTTACTAATATATATATATAGATATATTAATTGTATTAAGGAATATACATTAAATCGTAAGAAATTTATAAATCATATTATCAGACACTTTCTATGAAATTTTGTAGTCTAATATTAAATCAGAAAGACCATACAATTGTTTTAATATCCAAATGTCCACAATTTATCCTTAGAAGTGGTATAATTGATATTAATATGCCTCATCGAGGCATTAATTAAAAAACAATCGATCTTGGAGAATGTTTTATAAACATTTTCTTTTTTTGATTTTGTCACTTCAAAGTGTCTATAGAATTTTTGTAACATCTAAATTTTGATTTATTCTAATGTCTATAAAGCAGTTGTAATTAAGTATTACATATTTTGTACTTTTTTAATATTATATATATATTATTATTATTATTGCTTAAAAATATAATCAATATAAATTGGAATTAATTTTTCTATCTGTTTAAAAGGTTAGGTTCTTTTCTGCTCTGAGTGGGCACTTTTACGATAGATATAATCAACTTATGTATATATTAAAGCTCATTTCAGAATGACAGCATCTTTCAGTTCCATTGCGTTACCAGCGATATCAAGCCGTCAAAGTCAAAATGGCTGAGCTGATAGCGTTACCATTGAAGAAACCGTCCGACGTAGATATTATTAAACCGTTAACAAACGTTATTAAATCAACATACAGCGGTGGAAATAATCAAAAGGATTATACCGAAGCAATTCACGAATTAAGTGTATTAAGGAACAACGCATTATGGCGAGCCTTCGAAAAATACGAGAGTTCATTGGAGGTTATTTACAAGTATGACTCATTCGATTCAATTATTATACTACGATTTATATCGTTTCATGCAATATTAATAAAGAGAATCGAGATACATTAATTATAATAATAATACACGAAGAAACTTTCAAATATTACATCTTACGTTTATTATTCATATTAAACTGACAATGCATTTGTTCAAAGATGTTTAATGAAATTGATATATATATATATATTTTTTTTTTTATACATTTTCAATATATTTGAGTAAAATTAATCGCGTGCAAAATGTAAATTGTCATTTGAAATGATCGTTTAAAACTGTAAGACAATTTTAAACTATTACAATTTATAGATTATTTGAAAAGTTTCTTATATGCATTGATAATTGAATTGATTATCAAATTAATCATTTGTAAAATAATATATTCATGCATATATTGTATATAGAATATTTATATATATGTATATATATATATATATATATATATATATATATATATATATATATATACATATATATGATTCTTTTTACTTTTTCTACAGTTATTACGACCAACTATGTGCTCTGGAAGGGAAGATACCTGCACACGAATTACAAATACCATTTAAATGGAAGGATGCCTTTGATCGTTCTATTTTTGGTGGAAAGTTAAGTTTAAGTAAGAATTATAAATTATTCTTTATACTTGCCTTTTTTTTTTATATAACATAGATACAAAGGTATCCACTTAAGTTATAGATAAGATAACGTACTTTAATTTAAATTATCATTATATCTATCAATCTAATAAAGCGTATATATGCACAGTAAATTTAATAAAATATTATAATATTACTACATAAATATTATAATATTATAATATTACTTACAAAAAATATATTATTGTTCAAATTGTGCTTATTGTTTATAGCAATTAGCACTTTGGCATATGAAAAGGTTTGCGTACTCTACAACATTGCTGCATTACAAAGCTCTGTTGCTTCAACTCAATCTTTGGAAAGCGATGAAGGATTAAAACTGGCTGCTAAATTGTTACAAGTTAGTTTTTTTCTACATCTACAATTAATTATTAAGATTTATATACGACTTGGTATAATTTATTTATATGTGATCTATTATAAAATTAACAATAATTTTAGCAATCTGCCGGTATCTTACATTTTTTAAAAGGAAATGTCATGATGGCTATTCAACAAGAACCGACTCCTGACATTAGTCCGGAAACATTAGGTGCATTATCCTCATTGATGTTAGCTCAAGCTCAAGAAATTTTTGTCCATAAAGCAATTCATGATTCTATGAAAGATGGAATTGTTGCAAGATTAGCTGCACAAGCTGAAGAATTATATGCTGATGCATTAAAGTTATTCCAGAAAGATATTTTCCGTGCATTTTGGGATAAAGATTGGATTCCATTGGTAAGTAATTTTTATTTTCCTAATGTTCTAATACTTTTGTATTAGATAATTAATTTATATTATACAATTTTTTTTTTCATGTTTTAATTATTCTAGATCGCAGGCAAGCAAGCTGGCTATCGTGCTATGATGGAATTTTATCAGTCGCTTGTGTGTAAAAATAATAAGAGCGTAGGAGAAGAAATTGCAAGATTAGAGGTAAATTTTACAACTGCTATATAATCTAATGTGTTTCATTATTAACAAACAAAAAAAATATAACCATATATATTTTTTTAGCATGCCGTTGAATTATTTAAAGCTGCTCAACACCGATCTAACAAGTCTAATTTATTCCAAAATTATGCCAATAGAGCACAAAGGAATTTAACTGAAGCTAAAAAGGATAATGATTTTATCTATCATGAAAAAATTCCAGACATTAAAAATTTAGAACCAATTGGAAAGGCTAATGTTGCAAAATTAATTCCATTGCCTGAAAGATTTTGTTCAAATTTTAAAGGTTTCATTTATTTCTCTTATGTATTATTTATTATTATATTATATTAATATTCATATTAATTTCGTACATTAAAAATGTTATGTTTATAGATCTCTTTATGGAATTATTGCCAGTCGGCGTGCATCAAGCTTTATCGTCTTATGAAATACGTCGCAATGAACTTGTTAATGCAGAAATATCTAAACTACGAGAAATGACACAAGTTCTTAATAGGTACAATTGTTACAATATGAAAGATACATATTAAAAGATTATTATATTGGGATACTATTATAAGATAAAATGTTATTAATTTTACAGCGTGTTAGCAAACTTAAATTTACCGGCGGCCATTGAAGACATAAGTGGAACGGAATTACCGCAATCATTGTTAGAAAAAGCAAAGTATGTACGAGAAGGTGGTGGTAAGGCAATTTTGGAAGTATCGATGAAAGAACTTCCAGAATTGTTACAACGGAATCAGGAATTATTAGATGAAGTAAGTACGAAATTTTATTACAACCATTTTAACAATAACTTAATTTGCTTATCAATTTTATATCTACTTTTGATATAGTGTGAACGAATGCTTCAAGAAGAACGTGAATCTGACGATCAATTGAGAGAACAATTTAAAGAACGTTGGACTAGAATACCTAGTGCTCGATTAACAGAACAATTTATTGCCAATACACGTAAATATCGTGAAATTATTAATAATGCCGTTTCCGCAGATAAGGTATTAATACTTTCGTAATTCGTATATATTTAATCTATGAGAAATATGTATTTTATACTAATGCAAATTTCTTTATTATCTTTATCAATTAGGAAGTCCGTAATAAATATGAAACTCATCGGGAAGGTATGGAAATCCTAAGTATGGATGAAAGTCAGATATCTATGGCTGTCCCTAATGGTTCAGCGGTAAAAGAAAGTAACGTAGTGATAGAGCTAAGAAGATTGATGGAAGAAGTAAAATCAACAATTGTACAATGCGATTTATAATTTCTATTAACTGCACGTCATATATAAAACAAATTTTTTGTTTTTAGGTGGAGACAGTGAAAGCAGAACGTGATGTAATTGAAAGTGAATTGAAATCAGCTACGACAGATATGAAAACGACATTTTTAAGTGCTCTTGCCAAGGATGGAGTGATCGACGAACCGAATATATCCGTTGAAAGTATTGGAAAATGTTATGGACCTTTGCAAAAGCAAGTACGAGAAAGTTTATCTCGTCAAGAACAATTAATAGCTAATATTCAGGTACAGCATTATGGATATTTATATATATTGCACTTTGAATAATATCAAGTATCGATTGGACTTTCTTCTTCTTTGTATTAAGAGACAAGCGAAATAATAACAATTTTTACAGAACGCTCATACTAAGTTCACTAATGAACAATCTGGTAGTGGTAGTTCAAGAGAAACTATGCTTTGTAAGTTGGCCTCCGCATACGATGCATTTAAAGAATTGAAGAGCCATTTGAATGAAGGAATCAAATTTTACAACGATCTAACTCAGGTATAATAATTATTTTTTTATCGCGACTGTTCACCATCAACTAAAGCATGTTTAGATGAATAAAAATGAAATGATCCTGTTTTCAGCTATTAGTCATTTTTCAAAATAAGATATCGGACTTTTGTTTTGCTCGTAAGACTGAGAAAGAAGAATTATTAAAGGATTTAACCACTAATTTAAGTCATACTGGTCCAGCCACAACGCCAAGTATTCCGTCTCATCACGAAGGTAGAAAAATAATCGAAACCTAAAAAGATTTCACTTTGAAATTACTGTTTATAACAATAAAGTAATTAAAAATTTTCTTTATCCGTCTATACTTTACAGCAGGTTCAAATCAAAGACAATCTAATCCAGAGAATCCGCAAATGCAAAATTTACCATACCCTATGCAACATCCAGCAAATATGCCTGTACCATATGGTCCAAATCCTGTGGCTCCGTATCCAACTTATATGCCTCCACCAATGCCAACAACATATAATCCATATGCAACGATGCCATATCCCACTCAAGGTACGTTAGAAAAAAAATTCAAATGTATAAAGATATATTAATATTTATATTTTCCTTATAATAATCATGCTTTGTTCTTTTTTGCTTTTCCTTTTTTAGGTGGGTATAATCAAGCTTTACCTCCAGGTACTTATGGTGGTTATAGCGGTTATGGTAATTATGCTACATTACCTCGGTACGGTGGCTCAAATCCACCAGGACAAAATCCTTGGTGAATTAAAAATCTATTATAATAGATACTGTGATGGAAATTAAATGTCATATTCTATATTAGATATATTGATGAAACAGAGAAGTTATATATAATTCTATTGTTTCCGCAATTATGTTATTACTATATTGAAATCAAGTGAAATATTTTATAATTAAGTTTTAAACAGATTTAAATCTTCTTGTACTTATATAATATTGTTAACATAAATAGAAAATTACTGTAAGTATTTTTCAATGTATATTAAATGATGCCTTGATTATCGCTTCGTGAAATATTACTTCCTTATTTGCAAATCATAAATATATATTTTCTGAAGTAATATAATTATTTAAAAAATTTAATTTTTAATAAATTTTCTGTCTAACAATAATTTCAAGCTTCTTTCTTTAACCTCAATAATCGCCATTATGTAATATACTTCTTCTTACATATAAATAATTACGTTTATTATTCAATTGATATTTTGTTATCGAATAATGATTTTTTAGTTGTCTTTTTTATGCAAAGAAATGAATTTTCTGAATGATTAAATATACTCATGAAGTGTTGTTTTATTCATTTTTGAGATTATAAGTATTTAAATACAAAATTAATTACATATAATTAAGAAACTCTGTCGATATTACTTTGGTAAGTTCTATCCTCTTAAATGTGACATATCTTTTAGAAATAGCAAAAACGTGTGTCATATCCTTTATAGATAAGAAATTATTGTAAATATAAAAAAAAATATGTATAAGAGAGTATGGATAGAATTATATTCTTTATTACATTACAGAAAGAAACTCACTTGCCTCTCTGCTAGAATAGACTTTATTACATTTGTGAAAATTGTATTATTTTAAATGACCGAATAAATACTATAATGGGGATGCTTATATGTGTGTGTATATATTATATATATATATATGTATATATATATATAAAGATAAAAAGAATTAATATTTGTATATAAAGAATATGGAGAAATACATGACAAACTGATATTTTAAGTATAATTTATATAAAATATCTTTTAATTAGTTCATTATGTATTTTAAATAATTATTGCTTGACATGTATTATTTTTTGCTGTAAAGTAAAACTCATTCATATTATCAGATTAAAGGTTTTCTTGTATAGTATATGACTACTTTAAACATGGTAAGCATCGCCATTACTTACACAAAAATGTGATTATTTTGTGTAACTCTTTAGAAATATTATGATTTCTATTAATAAATGAGTATAATATTATACGTCTAAAAACTAGCATACACACACACACATTTTTACAAGTTCTCTAAAGAATCATATTTGTGAGGGCAAATAAAAATATTATTATTGTTATTTTTTTTTTTATTACAGATGTACCTTAAATGCAACAATTTTATTAAACCACGTTCATATCATCATCTAAAATTTACCTTTTTGTTTTACTTTTAACGGAACTAGTAACGAATTTTTTCTTTTGACATCTACAGCTAATTAATTAAACAAGGATTATGTATAATACGTAAAACATTGAATATTCTCATAAAACCGGTAGTCTCAATCATTCGCCTTAACTGATTTTTTTTAACCAATAAATGTATTCATTATAAAAGATCGATTGTGTTGCTGGTCCTTAGACTTGCCTTGTTACAGGAATGTAGAACAGCACATTTAGAATATTATATGAAAATGAAACTACATACTGTTTTTCTTTAACATATATATGCATATTAATAAACTTGTCCTTTTCTTATGATAGTCACTTTCACTTTAGAAAATATTAAAACCAAATTGCATGATATTACTTTATAATTTTTTCAGTAGAGACCACCTGTTTGTTCTTGATATACTTCGATAACATCATCGTTTTCCATTTCCAACTGAAAATAATTAATCAACATCTAAAGTTCAGATACAAATCAAACTCTAATCACGATATACTTAAATGGAGACACACTTATTTTTCTTTTCTTTTTTTTTTTCTTTAATCTTCATATATTAAATTGCATAAATTACCTGCTTGGGCGTTTCATCATCATTGATTCTTTTACCATCAAAAAGAAACCTCAGCGATGTCATAGGTACTCCCTAATTAAAATTAGAGAGGATTATAAAATTATCTTTATCGTACTATAATATTCTAAAATATTTGAATGAGAAGTTCATTGTCGATACTATTATAAGGACATACAAAATGAATATATGTGTAGTATGTACATGTATATGCGTGTATATATATATATATATATATATATATATATATATATATACACGTACGCAATACCAAAGTAAACAGAAGAATAAATTGGAAAGATTGCCTGAATGAAAAGGAAAAGGAAATATTTACGATTGAAATGAAGTGCAAATAGGGAAGGTAAAAAGAAAAAAAAAAGAATCACTAACCACACGATCACTGTATGATTTCTTAAGCTTGCCCATTTGGGTGGTCATCTTTACCCTAAAGTGAATTTCGTTGCTGTCCTAAAAAAATAATTCGCGTAACATTGAATCCGCTATATATCACTATGGATTAAGAAAAGACAGCGTATAATAACTCTCTATTCTTACATTTCCGACGACTTTTAGCTTTATATACTCAGAATTTGCGTCTCCTGGGCCGGCTTCGGGTTTTTGTTCCTAATACGCAAGGTTAGATCGGTTAAACTCGGCGAATCAATTGAATAATTCACAATGCATCGCAAATATTATATTTCTATCAGAAAAATAAGAATTTCATTTATCAAAGAGGCAGCTTACCTGATTCTCAGACATGATAATTAATTAAGAGTATAATAATTCTTGACCACGCGCCAGAACAGTAACTAAACACAAGCACGCAATATGGCGGCTTGCTTTTGTCAGTTTCACAGCCTTCTCTACTTCAAAAATAAAAAATTTTTAACGTTTCTTATATTTACGTTCTAAAACTCATGTTATACGTACACTGATCTTGCAAATAATATCCTTTCTCCCTATTTATATATAAACGCACAATTTTTCAACTCTGGGCTTAGATTGTCGACTAATATATCAAACCTCGGACTTTTCAATGATTATAATAATAATAAAATGATATTTAGAATAGAATATTAATTTAATATTAAATGAAAATAATATTTAAGTGGGATCGCGTTCGAGAACCTTACCGTTGTAATCACTATAATCGAATATGTGTTCTCAAAAGCTTGACGCGCTAACGGATCATTTGTATTGTAAATTACTCTATTAAGCCTAATACACAAGTATCGAATGAGATATTAAATTTATTTTCAACGAGTTCTCTCATTTGTCATATTCATTTGTTTCGAACGCACGATAATTATATATTTTATAATTAAAACTTTTTTTCTCTTTAATTCATTCAATTAATTTGAAATACATAGTTTTTTTTAGTTGTCATTAGAAATATATACATATATAAATACACTCAAATAACGTTCATGGAATAACTCCTTGAACTTCGGGCCGGTTAATAGTTAAAAATTTTGTTTTATATTTTCGAAAACAAAATTGATCTCAACAATCGTCATAATGTTCCGTAAAGTGAGAAATTATCAACAAACATTTGGATTATGAAACTATTTATTAAAACATATGACAACGTAATATATTATTTGTATGTATTTATTTTATAGGTTATATCACGTGTATGTATTCAAGTAAATCAAGTAAACAATACACGTTTTTTCTCACAAATAATCGAAGCGACTAATATAGAAAAAAGTATGGAAGATTATTATTTTTTTGTCTAATTTCTATTTTATATATATATATATATATATATATATATATATATATATATATACACACACACATATTTGTAACAACATATAATATATTATATGATAATGAGATATGAAATATTATATTTAACTAAGTTGTTTTTATTAATATTATTATAGCTATTAATCAAGTAACATTACTTGGAAGAGTGGGTGGGAATCCGCAAGAACGTGGGACTGAGAAACATCCCGTAGTGATTTTTTCTTTAGCAACTCATTTCAATTATAAATATGAAAATGGTACGTATATATGAATTTCTATAAATTCAATTAGATATAAATTTAATAAAATGAGATATGTATTACTCATTTAATACTATTTCGTAGGTGAATTTTTCCAAAAGACAGATTGGCACAGAATATCTGTTTTTAAACCTCATCTTAGAGAAAATGTAAATAATTTCTTGAAGAAAGGACAACGTGTTATGGTAAACGGAAGATTAACTTATAGCGAATTCAAGGACGATGAAGGAAATACAAGATTATCAACAACTATTATAGCAGACGATGTCATATTTTTCCATCAGTCATAGTAAAATAAAATAGTTTTTTAAAATTAAAATTATTTTCATTTTCAGAAAAAAAAAAGAATTAGTATTTAATACAATTTTGGTTTTAAAGATTCATTAATACGAATACATTGATGAATAATGAAAATATAAACGCGTTGGAAGAACAAATTTATACGTGTATAAAATAGATAAAATTATATTATAACGAAATAAGTTTGAAATATAAATGAGTTTACATAATTAAACAACACTTTCATATTTTATGATGTTATATATGTTCAATATAAGCAAATCACATATATATATTGTATCACGGAAATACATGTTCAAAAGCAAAGATAAGAATCTATCTTTTTATAATTCATTATTGAATGATATCTCTATTGAATTATCTAAGCGAAACAGTGGCAATGTCGACTAATCGACCATAACGTTTAGTACGAAAAATTACGTGGTATATAAAATGTTGCGATATATAATTTGGTGTTGGAAAATCCTTAAACAATATCTAAGTAATTGCAGTATCCATGGTGTTAAATATCTTGTTTCTCAAAATAATTTATACATCGAACGGTAAAATAATTATAAATAATTATTATGAATAATTTATAATGGTAACACTTTCTTCTTTCGTACTTTTAAGATTTTTCTGGTTATTCTTTTGTATACTGAGTTGGTGGGGTTGTACTATGATGATCATGGATAGTATCCACGACTATATTGAACACCCTGTTGAAGTTACAACAAACACATTATATATAAATTGGGAAACTCCATTTCCTTCAATTGCAATTTGCATCAAGTATTCTAACGAATTAAAAACCAAATACAATATTAAACAGTATGCTCATAAAAAAAATAATTTTAATATTATTATTACAATATACTATAATAATATCAACTTTTTGTTAAATATTCATCATGCTTTTTTCTCGTAATTATTATTATTTAGATACCCATCATCATTGGAACCATCAGCATTCGAGAAAATAGATGATTTTTCTGCTGAGGAGTTATTGAAAGGCTATCAATTAGTATGTATATCGTTATTCTGCTTATTTACAGACTTAAAAGATATATATATATCAATATTATTTTTACAGTTACAGATACCATGTAAAGATATCTTTGCTAATTGCAGCTGGAACAATATGAAATTTGATTGTTGCAAAGAATTCAAACCATTGAACAAAACCGGCGTTGGTTATTGTTACGCGATTAATTCTCGACATATCAAACCATACGACGATTCAATGATTAAATTTTGGATTAATCGTACTACTGAAAATGGAAATATTGTGATTGATCTTCTAGCAAATAAAAAATCAAGTAGTTATATTCCTCGATTTGTTACCGTTCGTATTTTCCTTTTCTTATCATATTAATTATTTAAACGATTATATATACATTGTTATATAATATACAATTATTACATATAATGCAGGTATATATATTGGATAATTTACAATTACCGAATATAGGTACTTGGAGTGAAAATATAGTTCCATCAATAAGAAAAGGATACTCGACTCGAATGGAATTTTCGATGATACCTATTGTTAATGAACAAAACGTAAAATCTTTTTCAATAAAACAAAGAAATTGTCGATTTAGTCATGAAATTGATAAAAACAGTATGTTCAAATTTTATACTAGTGATACCTGTGCCATCGAGGTAAAGTTTTCAATAAATATTATAAATATTATATATATATATATATATATATATATATATATATATATTTATATTTATTTCTTCATATGTTTATCTCTCTTTCAACAGATATACATACAAGAAATGATTAAGTATTGTGGCTGTGTAAGTTTTTATTATCCTGTTCCCGCCGACGCAAGAACGTGTAATTCAACGGAATTGCAATGTCTGGTTGAAAATAAAAAGGATATTTTTTTATCGTCAACAATTGTACAACAAAGATGTTATCCTCACTGTGATGGAAACACTATAAATGTGTAAGAATAAGTCCTATCATATATATTAATTTTTGTTAAAGTTAACAAAAGTTAAGATGCAATGATTAATTATGATATAATTTTATCTTTATTACAGATACCATAGCAAGCCCATCGAGTTCAGTCACATAGGCAATGAAATAATAAGAATAGATTTCATGTCACTGTCTCGCCCCTACTTACAATATCGTCGATACGCCGCATACACGATTTCACATATGATAGGTAATTAATATTTAAAGTGAACGAATTGAAACCTTTTTCTGCCTATCTCTTGCAACTGCAATCAACATTATTTGATCTTTTGACAGAGCAATAAGTCAATCTGTAAGATACCATAAAAATGATTTGTTATGAACTTGAGAATATCTTATCAAAGTATATTTCGAAATTTAACGATAATATACACCGTGTGTACGTGGATTAATGGAAAATTTCTTTGCGACTAATGCTCGATGTAAATAATAATTAATTTTCTTTTTTTTTATTCTCAGTTACAGTAGGAAGTGCTCTTGGATTATTTATGGGCGCCAGTATACTCAGTTTCTTCGAAATACCTTATTGGCTTTTTCTTCGTCGTGATCAAATCGCATGAATATGATTGATTTATTTCGAATTTGAGAAGTATCAGATAACCAAGAGAAAGTTCCTCCCACTTTAATCAATAAATATAAATAATATATAAACAATGAGAAAATATGGAAATGGCACGAACCTTCTTGATTATCCGATAATAAGCATCTTTTATTACAAATAAATTCAAAATAAACAAATAACATACAACACTACATTAACTTAATCGTAACTCTTATCAAAAACTTTGTACAGTAAGGATCAATAAATCACTGTTAATAAAAAACCATGAGTATTATAATTATTAAAAATAAAAAACCTAACATACTGCTCCGAACATTGTATTTAGTATCCTAAGATTCTTATCAGTAATTTAAATAGGAAATTATCATTTATGTAGAGACTCGAGGTAAGTATCTCATAGCAAAGTGTTTCAAAGTAAACAAATAGACATATCATAAATGCATCATAATCGCAAAAGCTTCATTCAATGCTATATAAAAAGGAACATAAGAGAAATCTAAAGAATCAGAGAGAGAGAGAGAGAGACTGCAGAGACTGCAAAGAATGTCTAATAAACGAGTAGAAATTGTATCCAATTCTGATTTAGAATTTGAAGAAAACTTAATAACCGATCATAACGTGTTTCGTCGTTTGCTGACTGCGGAAGACATTAAAGAAATAATTCGTCGTGTTTTAAATAAAAACGCCGAGATCATCGACTATTCTCTTCGACCATATTCCAATGGGAAAATCGGCTTCCTCGGTTCTCATCAAAAACTTTGCATTACGACGGGACATAATGACGAGAAGAAGACGTTCTTCTTTTTTGCGAAGATAATACCATACGATGTACCCGATCAAGCGGACTACATAATAGCGAAAGGTATTTTCAATAAGGAGGTAACATTCTACAATGAAATAATACCGATATTGAACGAAAATTATCAAGGAGAACGTTGGTCACCAAATTGTTACAAAATAAAAGATAATTATTTAATATTCGAGGATTTACAAAAGGAAGGATATACGATGCGAAGTAAACTCTTCAACGAGGAACTTACCACCGCAGCTTTGACAACGATTGCGCGGATGCATGCAGCATCATTGATGGCAGAGGATCGTTTAGCGATGCCTTTGAACGAGATCTATCCTAATGCGTTCGACGAGAAAGGATTCATATGGACAGGTCAAACTAAAGAATGGATTGACGCGGGAATTAAAGCAGCCGTTGAGATCGCTAAAAATCTTGGCCTTGATTCAAGCTTGATACCGATGGCATCACCAAAAATCATGGATGCTATTCGAGCTTCTGCGAAAAAATCAAACGTTATCAGTCACGGTGATCTTTGGGCCAACAATTTGATGTTTAACAATGACAAACCACCGAGGTGTTTGTTAATCGATTTTCAATTACTAAGATACTGTCCTTTAGCACACGACGTCTCTCAATTACTTTATCTATGTACGTCTCGTAATTTTAGAGAAACACGCGAGAAAGATATGTTGAAACATTATTACAAGGTTCTTTGTGATACCTTAAAGGCTCATAGCTTCACTGGACAATGTCCTTCCTGGTACGAATTAATTCAAGGAATGGAAGAACAACGTTTGGGTTCTTTGATAACTGCCATGTTATATTTTCCGACAGTTTTGATGGATGAAAGTATTAGTGCCCAAATAATGAACGATTCTAAGAGCTATACGGAATACGTTTTTCGTGACAGAACTGATATCGTGATCGGTAATATGAAACGAGATTTGGATTACAATAATAGAATCACAGAGACGATCGAAGAGTTAATTGAAATTGCTAAACGTCTTAACGAGTTACCTGTACCATGTTGATTAAATAATAAATTAATCCTTTTCAAACATTTAATAAGTTTTACTTCTTTGTAAAATAAAAAAGTTTGGACTTATGTGTAGTCAATTTTCTATGACTTACCATTATCTTCGTATTCGGGTACTTTACGAGAAATATATCTTATTAATTTCAAACTTTAATAATGTATACGAAATATTTCTTTATTTTTCAACAATTTCTTCGTCTGGAAGGATCGTTGATAAAAATGACCAATTATGATGAATTAATCTTACGTCTGATTCGTCTACACTCGTATTCATTGGAATTGGCGATGGTTCACGTTTCAATGCTTTTACATGTTTAACATTGTCTTCGTTTTCTTCAATTTCTTCATTTTCTAGATCATCTAGATCATCAAGATCATCAAGATCATCAAGATCATCAAGATCATCAAGATCGTCCGATCTAAAAACAAAAATATATTTCATATATATTTACACAATTTTTTATCCTCGTTTATTTAATTATTTTCAATCTAATATATATATAATCAAATGTTTAATTTTTAATTACCTTGAAAATTTATCATTCGAAGATAGATCTTTTTGCGATAGTAAAGACATTATAAATGTTGCACAAAGCATTTTCATCGGTGGTAACGTATGAGCAGCGACGTTAAAAAGCTGATGAATAAAAAATTAAAAAAAAAAATTATAATTATAACAATAACCAACATACAATACAAAATAATTTATAAATGAAAATATTTAAGCTTAGTAATTAACTATATTATTTTTCTCAATGATATACGTTTAATTCGAGTTTTTAAAATAGACTAAACGATTAGTACTCGGGTGTGTAGTTCTATTAATAGAAAAATGCAAATTTTTACTACGAAAAATCTACCGAGTAAGTTGATATGAATTGTAGTTAAAACACGTCAACAATACATTGACGTAAGAAATAACGTAAGTAGTATGAGAGAAATGACGTCAAGGAATATAGTAGAATGAAACCTGAAAATATACTTCGCCGAGACCATAATGGAGGCAATTACGGTTGGTGTAAAGTACACGTACTAATTCTTCGAATCTCTTTTCATAATGACGCGACAGAGATACTATGACCTCATTTATAAAACGATGAACTTAACGTGAAAAAGGTCATTGTACACTTGGTAATTCATGTTATTTTTATATATATCTCTCTCTTTTTCTATATGTATACATATATTCAAACTAAAAATTTTATATTATAAAAAAAATAATCTATGTGAAATTATATAAATGATCTTTTCTATCGTTATACTCGTATTAAACAAAATATTTTTCTTTTACCATAGATTAATCATTAATTTAATTATTTTATATTGCAGTTCAATCGCTGGGGGCCTCATATAATAATAAGGTAAATTAGAAAAATACCTATTAATACACGGTGAAAAACATTTGTATACTTGATTGATAATTTGCAAAGAAGGTAATTTCTGAATTGAAGTTAATATACGACAACTGGGGAAGAATGTTGGTTGAATGACGTGTTTAAGAAATTTCAGGAAAATGGAGGTCCGGGTTATGAGATTATGAGAAGGTGGGAGTTAGAGCCAAGCAACTCCCATATTAAATCATGGCAAGACCACTTCTTAAAGCCAGTTACATGTCGAACGTTGAAAGGCTATCACAAATCATAAATACATCTTGCACGACTTCGACTTCAATTGTTGTTCGTTTTATCGTGAATATTTCAATCGAAAAATTAAAAAAAAAAGAAAAAGAAAAGAAAAGAGAAAAAGGGGACCTACTTTAACTTAAATATTTCTGGTGAGAAGATTTTGCCTGGCTAACATTTTCATAAAAATGAAATTGTTTGGAAAATATTTCTTCTCTTGCTTCTTCATACTGACGTTAATAATAGTCGTTGCAAAAGGATATCTTACTACAGATACGGAAACGGTAAGTATTTTTTTTTTTTTTTTTATAATAGACCATGAAAATTAAAAAATTCTTTCCAATAATTATTTATAAAATTCTCTTTTATAGGCAATAAAGAACATGAGACAAATTCCTCAATGGCATTGTTTACGTTATAGAAAATTTAATCTTGTACGTCGTTGCCGAAATTATCGTCTAGGAAGAAAACATTGAACTGTTTTATATTTTTATATATATATATAAACGCGCGCGCACATACGCGCACTATACGAATAATATAAGAATACTATAAAAATAAACAACTTTTATACTTTGCGTGTGAAGCTGTAATGTAAGATATAATTATTGAATGAAATTTTATATATACATAAGTGCGATTATTTCTTACCTCATCTGTTTTTTCTTTTCCCGAAATACGGAATGATTCGTGAATAAATGAAATATTTTCTTCCTTATTTGATACAGTCTGAGACGCTACAAAATTACTGAACGGCGTTAAAGATATATTTTGATTTCTAGAGAAAATTTCCAAAGCATCTCCTATTTCGGATTCCGATTCCAAAGCTAACAGTTCCTAAATATAATAATCAATTATTAAATGTATTCTCATTTATATGTATACATATATATATATATATATATATATATATACACGATACATACTTGGTTTGAATCTATAAAATATAATTGAGATTTCTTTTGCCACAACCTGTAAGAAGAATCTTTGCTATCTTGCAAACGTGGTACAAAAACCGCTCCTAATATTGAACTATCACTTTCAACGATCGATTTTTTTACATATACCGGCGATGAATTGTGCGGACTAAATATGTACACTGAAAAGAAATGATAAAGAATTAAATAATAAATGTGGTCGTAAAGTGTGATAAAACTTACGTGTATTGTCTACTGTGAAGGCAGCCATATAGATAGATTTTGGATCGGCCGTAAGTTTCGTCACGTTTAAAGAAACACTCCATATAATACTTAGAGATAAGATATTCCAGACAGCAATATGTTTATCCGAAGCAACGACAATAAGATTGCAAGCTTCCTGTTTCCCAAATTCAATACGCCTGGTAAAAAATACAATGTGATTTTTATTTTTTTATCACGCGATAATATTCCAATGATGTAATGTTACTTACATTATTGTATATGGATATTGACTATGCCTGAGGCTAGATTTCAAAGTACATGTATCTGGTTCCCAAATAGTCAAAGATGAGCCAAAACCAATTCCTAATAAAGAACCATCCATAGAAAATGCGGCATCCGTAGCTGATAGATTATGGTAATTTCCTGTACCATAACAATGCCAATGCTTTGTTTTTTCTAAAATAAAATAAGTCACGTTTATTTTTTAATAACAATATTATCCTACTATAGAAGAAATTTCTTACTATAGATTGATGTTGGCTCTATAAGATTCCATAACTTAAACTTTTGATCTTTCCCAGTAGTTACTACTAAGGAATCCTCATCGCCAAATAACGAGTTCGGTTGGAATTGTAAAGCATTAATTCCTAATTCATGTGGTAGTTCAACCGACGTATTTAATGTAAAACTGTTGGAGTTCATTATCAAATTTAAATTGTATAATAATGCAAAGGTTTATATTATATATAAATACTTTTTAACTTACACTTGTTTCTTCATGTCAAATATCCAAAATTTTAATCTTACTTCCGGAGTGGAGATTTTATCATCACGCTCTTCCACTGTAGCCATCCATGTACCATCATGATTCAAAGCTACTTTCGTTACTTCTGTGTTTAAAATATTTACACTACGTTCTTGCGTTATAAAATTTTCAGCTGTTATATGAATCTATAAGTGGGATATATAAAAGATTATATCTATTAAATCCTTCGTAAGATGTATTTGCATATCTTAGATACATATATATACAAAATAGGTAATATACTTACATTGTATAATAGACTTTTTGTATGTGTACTATAAAACTGAACGTGTCCCGTACGACTGTTTAAAACAAGGCTATTTGTACGTGGATCTACTACAAGTCCAGCAGGAAATAAATCTTTACAAGATAATGCAATACCCCATGTAAAATTTTGTATCACGGATGTTAATTTTCTTTGTGGATTTACAACAATAATACCTGTAAATAATATTAGTAAAATATTAAAAAATATTAATACGTATATTCAATTATATATTTTACCATTATCCAAGGTGGATACAGCAACATATATATTATCTGGTGCAATAGTTAAATGTTTAATCGGTGCTGGTAAACGAGGTAAAAAGGATTTTTCTAATGGAGTTCCAATAGTCCATTTAACTAATACGCACTCTCCACCACCAGTGTACATATGAGCACCTATAATATACTTATGTGAGTTAAATTATTTCTTAATAAATTTTAAATGAGATATTTAATAATTTACCCGTTTTACTAAAAGCTATCTCTGTTACGGGCAAAGTATGCCAATGATACACTGCTGTATGCGGCCTAGTTAGGAATAAATTTTTCCATAATACTACACGTCCAGTTGAATCTCCTGTAGCTACACATTCATCTTCAGGATGTCCAGCAATACACGTCGGTATCCTACCTGTTCTTCCTGTTTTATGCCTAATTTTATATGAACATATTTAAATTTATATATATGAATAAAAATTAATTAAATAAAAAGTATACTCACAATTTGTCAACTAAATTACGCGAAGGATTTAATATGTGCAAATCAGTATCATGAAGAACCGCAACTAAATTATTCCCATAATTTCCTATTATATCAACGTAATATTCAGGATTTTTTATACTGAAAGAATGTAAGGTATGTTAATTTTTTTTTTTCTTTATTACAGTAATCAATTTAAGAAGATATTTACTTACAAAATAAAAGCAGTTTTACAACATTTTCCATCTTGCAAGTCAAATAATAGCAAATATATCTTGCTATTACCTTTCGTGATATAAGTTATTAAAACTTGTGAAATTTCTTTACCAATTGCATTCTTATATTTTACGATATGAAAAGTTTTAACTTTGGCTTGCTCCTTTGAAGAAAAATTTAAGTTCTGTAAAAAGTTATAAAATACAATTAGAATCTTTGATATTATTGTAAAATCAAATGTAATGTTCCAAATTATGTCCAATTATCCATACTAATTTTTTTGTAATAATGCCACTTTGACAACTCCAAAAATTAAGCTGCCCATTATCTGTACAACCTATAACTGTATTATAACCATCAGGATATGGAACAATACCACTTATTCTGCGATCTATACCCTCAAACTCTTGCACAAAATCTCCAGTTTGCGTACTGTAAGCTCGCAGTGTATGTTTCCATATAACATACAATGTTCTATCACAAAAACAATTTTAGTTCGTAAGTCGAATATATTTTTTTAATTTAATAAAAGATATATCAATATTTAACATATTAATATATGTTATTATTAAGATACTTAACACACATAACCTGTACTTACTCTCCATCTTCCGAAAATAATGGACGATGATCTATTATACTCCCACCACCTTTTCTCGTTACAATTAAATTATCTACATCTAATCCGTTATTATTTATTGATTTAGGTAATTTAATTGATTTCATATGCATTTTATCGCGTGCTATAAACTAACAAACAAAATCACATGTACAACGACCCATGAACTACTATAAACTAATCACAGCGATCATTGTCTTTTATGACGACAGATGGCGCTGTTCAAAATATACGCTTTCTGATTGGATGGATGATTGAAACCAATTCACCCAATCATATTTTTACGTACGAAATTCAAAATAATATATAAAATGTGTTATTATTCATATAATAATAACATAATTTTTTAGTCAGCTGAAATTTACAGATTCAAATTAATGTGTTTTAATAATATTAATAAATGACATATATAAATAGATATTAATGTTTGATATCTACAAGATAGAAGTAGAATACACATTTTATAATAATTTCTAAATAGTAAGTTATAAATACAAAAATAATTATTTTACACTATACAATATACATTATACATTATTTAACATAAATATTATTACATTTGTTTATAATAAATTTGTATATTCAATAGATCTATCAAATAGATACTATTAACAATCTAATCTATACGATAAAATGTCACCATTGAATTTGAAGTCATATTAAAGTAAATTTAATAAGAAATTTACAAATGCTCTTAGAATTCTAAATCAGAATTTATTAGTTTTGACCTAATCTTTGTATGGAAATCAATAAATCTGAGATTGCAATATGGCTTTTGATAATAGTGTACAAAATGTTGCATTAACTTTTTGACATAAAGCATCTGCAGATTTATCACCTAAAGCTGCTTGGGCAGAATTAACCCTACCTAATTGTAAGAGCAATACTGTAGTATCCTCAGCGAGTGGCGGAAAAGCAAGACATATTCTTGTCAATGAAGGTAATACAGGCATGAATAGAGATACTCGATCTTTAGCAGGCAATACTCCTAACAAAGTTATCAGAGTATTTATTGCCAATCTGGAAACGCTTAAAGCTTTTGGAAGTGCATATTGAATTGCTAAATGTGAAGCTAAATCAACAGCAAATACTTGTTTTTCCGGTTCAGGTTGAGATAACAATTCAGGAATCCAATCAAGACAAATATGCATAGATGGGATTCCAGAAACAGTAATTGGTAATAACTCCCTTGGATATCCCTGTAAAACACGTGTGAATTTAATTTTAATGCATTAAATATTTGTAGAAGTTACTTTATTTTATTATTTTTTTTTTTTTCATATTAATAAGACATACCTGAAAATGGACTAATTTAGCCAAAGAAGGATCTGCTATAAATATTTGATGTAGGTATGAACAAATGACACTTCGAATTTCTCTTAAAGACCACATCTGTCCAGGAATTTGCCTATCTTCTTTTGTTTCGAGACACGCTTCCAATAAAATTTGTACAGCAGCACTTTCTTGACCAGCTATCAAAGCTGTTTTCAAATCTTCTCTTTCTGTTTCACTTGATAATTGACCAACTTTTTCCGTTAGAGGTCTATCTTGTGTATGTCTGGATAACTGAGATCTTGATGCAGCTAATACGGCTTGTAAAATCCTATTATAATAATTTAACATTGAGTTAATATTTGATTTTATCAATTTTGATTATATTTATTAACCGTTACAATTTACCTTAGTATTACTGACAAAACTGGAGCACATCTGAAAACTCTTGTATCACATCGTAATACTTGTAATGGATCTAATACAATATTTTCTTGTGTAAGAAATATATTCTTTACTACCATATTTTCAACTAATAACGTATTTATAGATAGAACCCATAAACATCTTGGCAAAACGGTATTTAATCTTAGCCATACTTGTTTATAAAGTTCTGTAAAAATAATATTTTCAATATAATTTCTTAAATAATTTTTAAGATAAATTCTTAATTATTTCTCTATATGTGTCATTAAGTTTTTAACAATTAAACCCATACAAAAATATGGTCTTACCTTGTATATATCTTGGAACCCTATCATTGAGTATAGCTTTAAAATAATGTATTATTATTTCTGTGTGTGGCCAAATATCTGTTGGCTTCATTGCCATCAATTGTCGTAATAATCTTCCTGTCCTTGATGGACATTTATTAATGTGACTGAATGCTTCAACAATTGCAATATCAGTAATCTTTGTACCTTCATAATTTACAATAGGAGAATCTATGTTAATCATTTCATCGTCAAGCCAATCATCTACTAAAGACAGGTGTGGAAAGTGAGTTGCCAATAGTCTAAGAAGAGGTGAAAATAAACCAGCATAATTCACTTGATCTCTCTGTACCTGTTGAAGGAGATACTTTATCGGTAGTTCAGATAAAAATTCAGTTGAGTATGATTTCACTTTTCTACCTTGCGATATAAATATATGCATATTGGATAATCTAACATCTTCATAAAGTAACAAGTAATATAATAATAATAACTGAGATGTCAGTGAAGGTTTTAATGTATCAATCTCCATATTATGCATTTCTCCTTCCACAATGTTCATTAGATTTTTCTTAAAATCAAAATTGGCACCAAAGACACTGTTCTGAAATATTCTTCTTATTTCGTCTTCGGTAATCGGTTTGTTTGTGTGCTCTGATGTTTTATTATTTGTTACTAAAATAGAATTAACGTACACCTCAACTAATGCTGGTAAAACTGGATGTAAAGGTGGCACACTATCACACATCTGTCGATAGATCCAATTCTTGATGGGTACTCTGTGTTTTGCAAATGCTCTTGATTTTAATAATTGATGTATACAATGTACTGGTAAAAATCCAGGAATTGTTGCATTTAAATTTGAAGTTACTGGTACTTTAACAGCATGAGAAGTTACTACTTGTTCCGTAAAGATTTCTTGTGTAAAAATTTGTTTCATCCTTGTAAGATTATTTGGTCTAATTGGTATTTTCATACCCAATGTTGCACACACCAATTCGCAAATAGCTGACAATTGATTACTGTGGAAATGAATTGCCATTAAAAGAAGCATTTCTCCAAAGCTTGCTGTCACACCACTAGCACTTTCGAAGTAAGCTTCTTCTCGAACTAGCCACTGTACCCACTCAATACTACGCTTTTCAAGACTATGATGTCCTATTAAGGAAGGACAAGCTATAAGCATACAAAGTCCTAGAGATACGAATCTTACTCCAGCTGGTGATGGAGGAGGATGTGATGTTAGCAACTGAACTATCATAGAAACTTCATCATCTTGGAATTTAATGCCTCCAATACCTCTTAAAGCGCAATAAAGTCTTAATAGTGCGCTTGCTTGAACAACTTGCGATTCATCTAATTGGCTATCTGTACTTTGTAAAGTAATACCTTGTAATCTTCTAAGTAGTTCTTCTCTCAATGATTGTAATGCGGTATGGGATTCCCACTTCCGTTTTTGTCCATTTCTTATGAACATTGCTATCCATGTTCTAACTTGTTGGTCACTACCAAGTAATAAACCGGATATAAATGCAACAATATCGCTTTCTGGTTGTAAAGTATTCGCATATTCATGTTCTAAACTTAAAGTAATTGCCAATGCAGGCATTCTACAATACTCTACACATTTTGCTCTTATAGCAAATGCTTGACTTGGGTTCATTTCGCATAACATTGTAAGCGTTGACGTTCTAATTCTCCCTAATGCAGATTCTTCTTGACGTTCTCCATTAGCTATCAAATGTCCACACACTTCTGAAAAGCTGTCAGGATTATTAGCAACAATCCAACAAATAATATGTGGACCGTGCTTCACATGTAATAGCGTCTCTGTCATATCCAATATTGACAAAAGAGTTGGCAATTCAGCGATTGCAATGCATATAACATAACTAATTTCTTCCATGTATACAGCATTGTCGAATAAATCAGATTGCTTGATTTGAAAGTCTTGATTCTTTCTAAACTCTTGAATTTGTGATGCTATGAATAAAATTTCACTTAAAACCAAACGTATTCTACGTGTAGATTCGCTTCTTTCAAATTCCAATGCAAGACCACTTTGCAATGATTGTGCCAATACACTGTCTGCTTGTACGCCTCCCAATTTTTGTCTTAAAAAATATATATCGTATGCATTAGTTAAAATAATTATAATAATACGTTTAATTTGTAAAATGGAGAATATTAATTGGTAATCTATTCTAACCTTAACTGTTGTTCCTTGCGTACATCAGTTTCCAAGGCATGAAAATCGATAGAAAGCAATGCAATTATAGAATTAACTGATTCGATTCCAGACAAAATTGATAAAACCTCTTTCCTTGCTTCTACACATTCTTTCGTTATATCCAAAGGAGTAATAAGACTCATCCTAACCAAGCATGGTAGAATCGGACGAATTTCCTTCTGCGAACATTTTGATAATTCTTTGATATTTACATTCTGTATCGCTGTAAACACGTGAGGAGACACGCGCGCATTCACATGCATAGGATATGTTTGATGTTTTCCGAATTCCAGCGACATATTTACGAAAAACAATCTAACTATCTTCTCGCTAGTTCTACTACTTTCAAATATACATGCAAGTATGTTAAGGCTGTCTCATCACCCCTGATTTTATAATGGTTTACGCCACAATGAGAACAGGCGTAATTATCGACCGATTTTGATGAACAAGATATCATTTTAAAGACAATAGTATAATCTAGGATCCCGCATTTTCAAATTTTTCAAAAAGCATTATTTTCTTTTTTTAAATCGTATTAAAAAGTGCTGCCTTTTCGAGAATAATTCATGCACAGATAAAAAGCTCTTTCGAAAATTCGAGAAAGCAGGGTACTGGATTAAACTTTCGTTTTTAAAGTGAGATCTCGTTCATTAAAATCGGTCAAGAATTGTTCCTGTTCTTATCGTTGGCGTAAATGCTGATTTTGACATTTTTCGCGAAGTAAAAGTTTTGTATTGTGGCGCCACTCGAAATTTACGGTAAAAGAGAAGAAGCTCGTAATCCCCCAATACTGATTTTCATATTTGAATGTATCGTCGAATGACATGATTCATCATCAACTATGCACGAAACCGATTGTTATTTACGCGTGAAAGGGGTATACAAAACAAGCTTATACGCTGATACAATAACGCATGTGATGTGGACAGCGTTCCTCGCTTGCGTTTGTAGTTCATATTTTTTTCTATATTAGCCGCTGTAGTAAACACGCTTCGAGCGAAATGTGACGAATATCCTTAAGGCTGTATAAATATGAACTATAAACACAAGCATAGAACGGCATCTGGTAACAAACGCAAGAAGCTATTATAACATTATCAAATCAAATCGCTTCGCGGGAAATCTTTACAAATTCAAACACGAATGAACTATCAGCTTCCGTTTCAAATATTTAAAATTAAAAAAATAAATTAAATGTGGTACAATTTTAACTTTTTAGAAATCATTCTTATACTTTTTAAATATTTTTCTCATAAATAAAAAAGTTATTACATTAATGTATCATCCTTCTTAATATACATCACAGAAGGGATTATTTAAATAAAGGAAACGGTATGATTTATTTAAAAATGTCACGATAACGCTTTTTTATTGAATTACTTTGAAATTAAAATATTTTCTCTGTTTACATTAGAATTATTTATGTTAAATTTGTCTAGCTAAGAACAACAACAGCAGACTATGAATCGGAATCACAATGAACAATAATAATAGGCGTTTGTAATGGATTTTATACAAGTTCAAAGCAAATTTTCAATATTTCAATGAATTCAACATTTATGGCACAAATATATAATATGTAATGTTTAATAGTTTTAGAAAATTTATGATTTTTTCTTTCGCCACTTTGGAAGATACCCTTATTTGATCTGCCATTATTATCCATAATACAGAATTGAAGGTAAATATCAATTCTTTACAATAAACGTTAAAGATTTATTTAAATAAGTATATCATTGTTATCTATCATCGAACTTACAACTGCTTTTAATATAATACAGTTCTGAAATTCTTTCAAATACATACATATATATATATATATATATATATATATATATATATATTAGTTTCGAAATTCACAACATTAAAATAGATTTTTATAATTGTACTTAAAGCTTGACAGGATGATTTTCTAACATTTAGAAGACTTTATAAATTGGTTGTAGCAGACTTCTGCAGAGTCTTAAAATCTCTAATTGCAAATTAAAAAGTAAAAGAAGGAGAGAAGAAAATAAAAAATATATATATATATATAGAATGTAATTGTTAATGTTAAGAAATTTGAGAGCAAAGAACTATTTTTACCTTACACTTTCGTTCAATGATAATATACTTATGAACACTTATAGCGAATTGAACACGATTGAAATTCTTCTATAGAAGAAAATATATTTCTCCGTCACGTGAATCAGCGAAATTAAAAGAATACCTTCATTTTTATATTACATCTTTGATCCTCGCGTAGTGTAGTATAATTTTTTCTGCATAATATTTCTTTCTTTTTTTTTTACATATATAAGGAAAAAAGTAAATTCTTTTTCCAGATTTTCCTTAAAGTCTTGCCTTCTATTCCCGAGATACCCCAGCCCCCACAATCCAACGAAATTATATCCATTTAACAATTACCATTTACAATTATTCTCTATTATCGTATATTATTTCTCTTTCTTTTTTTATTTTATTTTATTTTTTATATATTCCACTAGATTCCACTAATATCTTTATAAGTTTTATAGTCTTTGCACTTAACAACCAGCTCGTGTATTCTCTTTCTCTTTCTCTCTCTCTCTCTCTCTCTCTTTCTCTTTCTCTCTTCTCTCTCTTTGCTGCGTGTAATCTAACAACGTAAACGTCACGAGAAAGTCGACAATATTTTTTAGACGAAGAACGCAATGATGTGCCGAACTTAGAAGATGATCCCACGTATAACGATGTAAGAGATAATTAAGTATCTAGATTTTAAGTAGTCTTCATTTGCCCATGCCAACGAGAGCTTCGTCCATAAGCTCATCGTCCGTAATGCAGGGCGAAGCGGAGTGTGGGGACGGTGGTATAATTCTGGGCGATGGCGCAGGACTTTTGACGATGTGTACGCTCAAAGATGGGCTTGGTGGAAATGTTGGTGGAGGTGGTGGCGGAGTATCCCTTCTTATTGGAGCTGCTTGAGTCATAGCTCGTTCCGATATAGACGTTAGGCTTAAATTTTTGCTCGTTTCTTTCGAACTGGAAAAATCTAATAACATTTCGGCAGCCTCCTGTGAATTGGAAGTAACCAATTCTGTCGTGTTCCTCACTGGAACCATAGTTGAGCCTACGTCGCTATTGACAATACCGCCGATCGTTGTTGAGGTAGATGAAACGACCGACGGTGATAATTGTTGCTGTTGTTGTTGCTGTTGCTGCTGCTGTTGTTGTTGTTGCTGCTGCTGCTGTTGCTGCTGTTGTTGTTGCTGCTGTGGTTGTTGTTGTTGTTGTTGTGGTTGTTGTTGTTGCTGCTGCTGTTGTTGTTGTTGTTGTTGTTGTTGTTGCTGCTGCTGCTGCTGCTGTTTCTTCTCCTCGACAGATTTATTATATTTACCTAGCACGGTCTCGACCGGTTTCGTACTCAGATTCAGGCTCTCGGTATTGGCGTTAGCGCAACTGGCACCATTTGCACCGTTTCCAGTAGTATTGGAAGATCCGCTAGCCAATGGCGGATACATCGATTTTGATATACACAGGGATTCCGAACCTTTAGGAAGAAGGGCCATGACGGCATTGCTGTTATTAGTATCATCCTTACTAGTGCCAGAACCGCTCAACGTGTTACTTAAAAATTGCGCGGCAGGTCTACCTACCGATGTTTCCTGACAAGAGTCTCGAGAATCATCAACGGATTGCATCGAAAGGTTGGTCGGAACATTAGAATCATGGGAACTGACCGCAGCTGGTGGTTGTAGCAGTAGGCCACTTGTACTATCGGATCCCACGTTTATCGGCACTGTCGTTGAGGTCGGCATGGAAAGATTGTCGGGCTTCGTTTGTACGTGATCTCGTCTGTTTTGCGTACCCTGTGCCTGATCATCCGTATTACTTTTCGCGATCGAAGATACGGGATTGGAGATCGTTTGAAGCTTTCCCTGATCTGCCATTTGCTTTCCGGCGTGATTATCCAACGACTTTCCAGATTCCGATAATTTCTTCTCGCTGTTATCGACGTTCACGCGAGCCGACAACTTTGGTATTTGAAACTTAGTATCGAGTTGCTTCATCAGACCATCGACGACGAGCTGAGGCGGTAAACTTGGTAAACTGGGCAAACTGGAAATAGAAGCGTGAGCGGCGAGTAGCTTGAAAGCTCTTTCGCTTTCGCTTTCCTCGCGAATCGAGGAAGGACTCGACTTCCTCGAGTCCGCCATACTTTTAGATCCAAAAATATTTTTCTCCGTTGACTTTGTCATCCTCAATTTATCGCGATTACGACTGAGATCGGTGACGCTAGAGCTGGTCGTTTTCGGCGAGCCTAAAGATTTCGACGTAGAGGAACCTTTACCCAATAATCCACTGCCGCTACCGCTGACACCTCCAACGACTCCTCCACCGCCGTTACCGCTGCTGGTATTTCCTCCGGACATCGATTTCAACGTCGACAATACCTTCTGACCTAACAAGCCAGATCTATTACCGCCAGTGCTGCTACAACTAGACGAACCAGGTAACTTCGGCGTAGCATGAGACTGTGGCTTCTTCGACGCAGGCCCAGAATTCACACCGGGTTTCAAGCCTGTGTGAGCTTTGGACGATCCATTTCCAACGACAGAACCGGACGATACCGTCGTCGAAGTTACTCCGGAGACCGACGTAACGGAGGAGGAGGAGGAGGAGGAGCCCGACGATAGCTTTATACTCGTCCCTGACTTTGAATCCTTCGTACGAGTTTTGTTGATCGTTATCTTCATGCCATCCGAACTATGTTTAACCATATATTCCGCGGGATTCTTCGCGTCGATCGAAGAATTCTTTATAACGCACTTTCCCTCAACATTCTTGCTCGACGAACTACCGACGTTCCTTTCCTTTTGACTACTACTCGTACTACAGCTACCTCCGCCGCTGCTTTTCTGTCCGCCATTTCCACCCTCGTCCGTACAATGTTGAGCATTTTTCAATTTATCTATTACCGCGCTAAGGGAACCCTTTCTATTTCTAGCCTGTTGTTGGGCTATAGTAGACTTCGAGATATCGGAGCTACCGGAAGGTGGGGTGTTACCACCGCTGTTCGATACGGCCGATTGAATCTCAGTACCAGGTATCAAATCCAATTGTTTGACCTTTGTACCGGATGATTTAGTCTTTGGACTTTGATGCCCACTCGTGCTTCCAAAACTCAGTGACGACGCTTTCCTTTCCTTATCACGACTAGAATCTTTGCTGGAGGACGACGAGGAAGACTTCATTTTCGACGATATCGAATCGCTAGTTTTGCTGGAAGGGGAATTCGTTGCCGACTTTAGGGCAGACATACTTGGCTTTCCTGTACTCGTTGAGCTACCGTGTTTCGGTGACGACGTTCCATGCTTTGGACTAACGCTTGCAGGTACGGACATGTGTTTAGGACTACTGCTATAGACAGGCGAATGTTTCGGACTTTGTACGGGTTTGCTCGTTGATTGCTTTAACGTTGGACTCGACTTACCAACTAGGACGAGCGGGCTACTGTGTGTCGGGGACGGACTGAATTTTCTTATAGTAGCCGACGGAGATGATGGACGAGAACCTACGCTTGGAGGGGATTCGGTTGGCTTTATGCTAACGGATACGGGTTTGGATAAAGGATCTTGCTTCGAGGGTAATTTGTCTGGCGGTGGTCCCATTGGATTATCTTCCCTTTTACGTTTACGCCTTTTCTCTAATTTTCCCTTATCCTCTGTCGATTTACTTTTTGAACTTTTTCTTTCTCTACGCTCTTCCGTCATAGCCTTTGCCGCGTTTGGTCCTGCTATTGGGGTTATAGTTATAGAACTGGGTAAACTCGCTTGCGGCGACGACGCTATCGGTATGATCTCAATACCAGGTCTCCTTTCCAAACCCATGCCCGTAAGTACAGAATTATAATTTGTCGTTTGACCCACGTTACTATTTGAAATTGGTGTTATACTTACTGATGGGGGTACAAGATTTTTATTCTCTTCGAATATATTAGGACTCTTTTTCTCTTCGCGTTTCTTTGATTTACGATCTCTCTTAATAATATCATCCACGCCCTGAACTTCGTGTACCTCTACGATTTCGCTTTCATTGTCTATGTCATAATCCGAACTCTTATCCGTACTTAATACATCGCCGGGATCGAGATTGGTAAAGTCTATACCACCGCTGGCTAAACTAGCAGCAGATGTTGGTGTAGACGTTCTAGTTTCGTTTGCGTTCTCCCTTCCACCGGTTGGCGTTCCAAGTGGGGTCGAGTCCGAGCTTGAACTTTCTAATAATATTTCATTAGTATCTTCACCTTTCCTTTTAGGACTGCGCCAAAAGCCTTCTGCGATTTTCCTTTTGCGTGTCTTTTTCGTCTTTTCGCTCGTAGGATTTGCTAAAGAATTTTTCGCCTGACCCAGTAATGCACTCAGTTGTAGAGGATTTAGCATAGCAGCGGTTGCTGTATCGGATTGGCCGGAATATGACGGAAACCCGATACTATTCTCCGTTCCGGCATCTAAAAAAGACTGCTGTTGTGGTTGTTGTAAAGTTTGCTGTCGTCCAATAGTTCCATTTCCATTACTTAAGTCAGATTCTTGCCTGATTTTTGTGTCTGGATTAGCGAAGTCAGGCATATTAGAACCAGCCTGACCATTCTGATCTTTTCCAGGCCCTATATTTGTGTTGTAATTTCCATTTCCCCCGCTCATTGTATTCACTGGTAGTGCGCTTCGACCTTCCCAAGTCTTCATTAGCGTTCTCATTGTTAATGGTATACTGAGACATCTTTGTAAGACTTTACCAGTTAGGTCTGAAATTTGTTCTGCATTCATCATGCTTACACCGTAGAGTTTGCATTTCAATGCAGATATGTCCGTTAGATTTAATTCTGCCGTTGCCATTGTTTCTTCGAATGGATGTTCCAGGCTTATGGATATGTGCTGCCATGATAAAGCGCTTACCTCGAATATAATTGTATGTTCTGGATCAATACGAGCCATAGGTCTTACGCAACTTGAAATTAAAGAATTGAAGAGAGCTTGTTGGCGCAGATATACAAGTATTTGTGGAACGTGTGCTGGATGCGTGAATGGAATACTGCCTATCAAAACACCTTCCATATTCTTATTTTCTGTCATGAAATAACAATGATGTTGATCCGGCAAGGTCTGTAAAACAAATCATTTGTAATTATTATTTACGAATCTTCTTGAACTTCTCCTTTAAAATATTCTAATTTTGTTCTTTCTTTCTTTTCTTTTTCTTTTTTTATACGTACAACATAAAGTCCTCTGTTATTTCGACCGTCCAAAGATCCATCACTAGCATGTTGTACTATTAAGCTTAACAAGGAGTGAGGCGACGATACATCTGCGCACTCTAATTCGGTTACTTTTTGTATCCGCCTTACTAATTCCATACACATTGGCATTTTTTTAGTAAGTTTTAATACAAAACAGGCAGGCAACATTGATGAATTTGTGCCGGTTAAAGGAGCGTACGATGGAGTGCTAAAACATTATTATAAATGTTAAACATTGATTTCCATGTAAATTATATTACTTTTTCTTTTTTTTTTTTTGTATAGACACAGAATAGTTCACGTTCATAAATTTTATTCACCTCTTTCCTGTGTTACTTCTATTTACAGTTATGATACTAGTTGTAGGCAGCTTGTGAGCAGTCGAACCTTCCATACAAACGGTGACAGAGTGACCAATTTTTCGTTTAATAACAGTTTCCGGATTTAACACATCGCAAGTACGATTTTCTTGATCTATTAAATCATAAGGAGATACGAAGTATGTTAATTTCATAGGATGACCTCCTTTCCGTCTTTCAAGAATTCCTAAAATATGATAAGACGGTTTTAATGGAGAAACATTTATTAAAGTAAATAATATTTCTATATACGAAGTATTAAAATGAGTACTAACCAACTGGACTTTTATGAACAAGATTAAAAGGTTCCTTCATAAATGTCTGAAGTTGCGCCAGAACTCCTAAATCAGCCTCTAAGGATTGTAAAGCACTGAATGCTTTGCATTTCACTTTTTTATCAGCATTTAACTGATATATAGAAGCCAAGCCTTCCAACTGTGTCGTAAAATCCACAAAATCACCGCGGGATAAACAAGAGGCCAGTACTTCGCAACTCTGGAATTATTAATTATTTAATATTATTATTTACAAATATTACATGAAATGGTAAAATAATTGCATTACCTGCTGTTCATTCTTTCCTTCGTGATGAATTTTGACATCCTTAACTACTCCCGTTGTTTCCAAAAGAACTTCTAAGAAAAACATATCGGATGATATAAAAAGCTCCGTGCCTGGTGGTCCTGACATCATAAATTTTAATCTACAATAAAATATTAATTGTATAACAAACTGTCAGAGAGAATATATAATATGTATATTATGTCTGATTACAATGAATAGATAAAAATAAATACCCTAATTGTCTTGTTAAACTTTCTAAACGTTCCACCATAGATTGTAAAGATGTCACTTTTATTGAATGCTGCAAAGTATCTAAGCATTTTTGCAATTGATTTTTTTCCACACTGTCAATAGCAAATCGTTTATCCTATAACCAAAATACAAATAAATTGCCTTGAGAAAAAAATATATTATTTTTTTTTTGTTTTTTTATTACTTACCAACATAGTCATGCGTAAATTTTTGGCAGTTTCGACCAAAGACTTAAATCCAGAAGCCTTCGATCTTAACTTTTCCATCATCAACTCCATTTGCCATTCTTTTCCCTTTTCTGTTCCTGCATTGTTGGTACTAACATAAGGTTGCCCATCTGTGAATTATTGACTATGTAAAAGCTATTCATAATGATATCGCATTGATATTTTTGTTTTATTAATAAAGACGTAACATTATCATTAATTGCATTGATTTATTCATTTGACGTATAATGCGTATGAAAAAATAATTAATCGTAATTGAAACGTAACAAAAAGTAGTACAATTTACGTTTCTTTGTTTTCTTATATTGAGAACACTTTTTTTATATCACTGTCACAATGAAATTCGTTATGCAAAAAATGCGTACGAATAATAAAATAGAAATAGAAATTTTAACGAATAAGGAAGTATAATCGAGATCGTAATCACGTGAACAACAATTACCATACCACAATTTAACAGCTATACTTACTGGAGGGCTTCTGTCCGTTCCCCGCATCCATATATTTGAGGAAACAGCACAGAACTCACAAATGACTACTCCAAACGTAGTAAACGTTTCTGTTGTTTGTTGATATACGATACCATGATATTACATTATATTATGACGGGACTTTTACCAGAGAACATCTCTCTGCGTTTGTATAGTTTAACCATAAATAACGACAGGAATCAAGATACGCCCATAAACATTATAACCCCATAGAATAAAAATTTTAAGGAGAGTATTTCTTCAACGAAATTTAAGGTACGCAGGAAGCCGCCATTTTGATGGCGTATTTAATTTTTCAACCAATCAGAATGTTTCATTTCTCAACCAATCAACACCCTCAAAATAAGAGGCGCGATATTCGATTGCAACAATGACCTACTATATCGATTTCGATTACAAAAATATTCAATGAAACCTGCAAAATAAAATATTGATTCTATAAAATAAGAAAATATTAATTATTATTTCCATAAATAACATGATCCCTAATGAATAATCACCTTACACGTCGCATATTTTCAATTATTTTCCAAAAAATCTTCAAAATACATTTAATCATGCGTCGTTGTTAGAAATCGTACCATGCTTTATTAAATTAGAAAAATGGCGAACTGCGCATGGCTTTTATTAAGTAGATTTAAATTTCAATTTTCCATTTATTGGAAAATAATTGTATTTTATCATTGCATAAACAATGCAATAATAATATTGGTAAATACAATACAAAATAGATATGACGTTGATCGATGAAATAATATTGTAGTGTGATATCAATGGCCTTGATGACCTCGCAATATAGTTGCTTTGATAGAAAGATTACGAAAGAAAAGTAAACGATATTTTAGAAAAATCTTCAATGAATAATTAACGATATCTTAATGCAAATAAATTTTTTTATCTATACAACTTACTGGGGGATCTAATCAATGTATTTGGTTTGCAATAAATTAGTAAAACGACGACGATCACCAGTAGATATCTCTTCCACGCGGTAGAGGAATAATATTTAGTGTTCCGATCTGATTTATATTATATAAATATATATAATGGCAATATTAAAATTTTATAAACTACCTGGATTAAAATCAGCACAGTTGAGAACTAAGTTAAGTGATATACGTAAAGTATCAAATATAGTAAGTGATCTTAAAACTGAATTGTGTTATTATATTGAAATTAAAGAAGAATTAAATGAAAGAGAAATACAATTGTTACAATGGTTATTGGTTTCACCTATAGAAACGGATATATTAAAAAACGTTAGTGTATTTGATCAAAATAATAGTACAATTACTGTTATTGAAATTGGTCCTAGGTAATTATTTCTTATTTTTATTATATTAAAGATAATAATTCTGTGATAACAGATAATGATGTCTTATGTTCCAGATTGAATTTTTCTACTGCATTTTCTAGTAATGTAATATCCATATGCAAATCAATACAATTAGACAAAGTAACAAGAGTAGAAATATCTACCAGATATCATGTCGTACATAATGGTACCTTAGATCAAATTACAGAATCCAAAGTATGTAAATATATTAATTATTTTTATCTATTTTAGTTTTACTAGTAATAAAAATATATATATATATAATGTAACGAATCTTCATTATTGTAGATTATAGATGTTTTACATGACAAGATGACAGAATGTAGATATGTAAAACCTATAGAGACTTTTGATCATGGATTTAAACCTGAAAAATGGTTTGAAGTAGACATATTAAAACATGGAAGAAAAGCTTTAGAGGATGTAAGCTGTAAATTAGGTATGTCATTAATTATTTTAATAATATATAATAAATTAAAATTAAAAAATTGAAGAATGTAATTTCCTCATGTTATAGGTCTTGCCTTTGATAATTGGGATTTGGATTATTACACGAACTTGTTTTTGCATAAACTTAAACGTAATCCAACAAGTGTAGAATGTTTTGATTTGGCACAATCAAACAGCGAGCACAGCAGACATTGGTTTTTTAAAGGAAAGATGATTATTGATGGAAAAGAAAAGGAACAATCTTTACTTGATATGATCATAGATACACAAAATTATTCAAATCCAAACAATGTCATTAAATTCAGTGATAATAGTAGTGCTATTAAAGGCTATGAAATAGACTTGTTAAGGCCAGCCGACCCGTCAAAATGTAGTCATTTTAATGTAGAAAAAATTAAGCAAGATTTAATATTTACAGCAGAAACACATAATTTTCCAACTGGTGTTGCTCCATTCAGGTAATATTTAAGTCTTCTATTTATTGTATATTTAGGTATTGCATTGGTTATACTTTTTACAATCAACAAATAAAATTTTCAGTGGTGCTACAACAGGGACAGGAGGACGCATAAGAGATATACAAGCCATTGGTAAAGGAGGCTACTATATTGCGGGAACTGCAGGATACAGTGTTGGAAATCTTCTTATTCCAGGTTTCCTATTTACTTAATAAATAAATAAATAAATATATATATATATATATATATTTATATATCATAATTATATCTAATATATTTTTGTCTATAAAGATTATAGTTTACCTTGGGAAGACAAAAAATGGCTTTACCCCAGTAATATGGCATCACCATTACAAATAATAATTGAAGCAAGTAATGGAGCATCTGATTACGGAAATAAATTTGGAGAACCAATTATATCTGGTTTTGCACGTTCTTTTGGCTTGCTAGATCATGAAAATGTTAGAAGAGAATGGATAAAACCTATAATGTTTACCGGGGGTGTAGGTACGGTGGATGCAAATATGACAAAGAAAGAATTACCAGAAAAAGGTAAGCAATTGATATGGATATACAATACATTATATAAGTTACATTCACAATATTTTTTTTTTTATAGATATGGAAGTTGTAAAAATTGGAGGACCCGTTTATAGAATTGGTGTTGGTGGTGGTGCGGCAAGTTCTGTTGAAGTATGTTTTCTTTTTTTTTTTTGCAAATAATTATTTCTGTATAATGCTGCCTTTGATATTATTATGTGTTCAATAATTTATAGGTACAAGGTGATAATAAATCAGATTTAGATTTTGGAGCAGTGCAAAGAGGTGATCCTGAAATGGAACAAAAATTAAATCGAGTAATTCGTGCATGTGGGGAATTAGGTTCAAATAATCCAATTCTTAGCATTCACGATCAAGGTGCAGGAGGAAATGGTAAATACCATTAATAAATTTATTCTATTCGTTAAATATTTTCAATTTCGTATTATCATAGTAATACATTATATTCAATACAATGAATTCGTATTTAGGCAATGTATTAAAGGAATTAGTTGAACCTGCCGGAGCTGTAATATTTACAAAGAAATTTGAATTGGGTGATCCTAGTATCAGTACATTAGAATTATGGGGTGCTGAATATCAAGAAAATAATGCTATTCTTTGTAAACCAAAGGATGTCAACTTGCTCAAACAAATAGCAGGACGTGAAAAATGTCCCATCAATTTTATCGGAAAGGTAATTGGAAATGGAAAGATTATTCTTTCCGAAGAGGATGACTTTGATTTATCAAAATATGAACAAAATAACATAAGGCATCCAGTTGATTTAGAACTTGAGTTAGTACTTGGCAAGATGCCACAAAAGGTAAAAAAAAACTATTTTAATAATTTAATATATCTATAAATATATAAAGAAATTATTAACAATTGAATATTTATTATCTATAGACATATAATCTTACAAGAAAACAGCTACATTTATCACCAATCTGTTTGCCTAATAATTTGACAGTGGATTCAATTCTTGATAGAGTTCTACGTTTGCCTGCAGTTGCTAGTAAACGTTATTTAGTTAATAAAGTTGATCGCTGTGTCACGGGATTAATTGCACAACAACAATGTGTTGGCCCATTACATACTCCTTTAGCCGATGTCGCTGTAACAGCTGTTTCAATGTATTCAATGGTAAGAGAATAATTAATTATTTCTATTTTTAGAAAAAAAATTACCTTACATATTATTTCAGAATGGAATTGCAACATCGATTGGCGAACAACCAATAAAAGGCCTTGTGAATGCATCTGCTGGAGCACGTATGACAGTAGCAGAAGCTTTGAGTAATTTAGTATTTGCTGCAATATCAGATATTAAGGTTTTTAATATTTATTAAACTTATATTATTCATAGGCATAACATCAAATATATAATCTTGCTAAATTTATAATAATTTTATTTTTAGGATGTTAAATGTAGCGGAAATTGGATGTGGGCTGCAAAATTACCAGGAGAAGGCGCAGCAATGTACGAAGCATGTACTGCTCTGTGTTCTGTTATGAAAGAGTTTGGTATAGCTGCTGATGGCGGTAAAGATTCTCTTAGTATGGCTGCACGCGTAGAAAATAATGTTGTTAAGGCACCGGGAACACTTGTTGTCTCTTGTTATGCACCGTGTCCTGATATAAGACAAGTGAGTCCATATATTTTTTTATTACATTTTGTGCACATATTTTAATGTTTTAATTTTATCAGGTAATAACACCCGATTTAAAAGCACCTTCAACTGGAAAAATAGGTCATCTACTTTACGTTGATTTATCAAATGGAAAAAGTCGTATTGGTGGGACAGCCTTAGCACAAGTTTACAAACAACTTGGTGATGATACTCCAGATGTAGAGAATGCAATTCTAATTAAAAATGCATTCAATGCTACACAAAAATTAATAAAAGGTTATGTCTAATATATATATATATATATATATATATATATATATATATATATATATATATGTATGTATGTATATCTACATAAGTTCTATTTAAAAATAAATCTTTTTCTATTTTAATAAATATATAATAATATTATATTGTGCAGAGGGAAAAGTATTGGCAGGTCATGATATAAGTGATGGAGGATTGATCACTTGTATATTAGAAATGGCTTTTGCCGGAATCTCTGGATTGGATATTAATATTTCTCATAAATCTGGATCTCCTATAGATATTTTATTCTCTGAGGAAGTTGGATGGATTCTAGAAATAGAAGGAAATAATTATGAATATTTAATAAATGCATTTAAACAATTCAATATTCCAATATATTTGATAGGAAAATCTGTTGGTTTAGGATTTCAATCAAAGGTAATTTCTATGTTCATTCTTGTAAATATTTATTATGCATCAAATTAAATGATTCCTTTTATTTTAGGTGACTTTTAAAGTAAATGAAAAGGTTGTATTAGATACTACTATCCAACCATTAATGTATACATGGGAAGAAACAAGTTATCAATTAGAGTGTAGACAAACTAATATTAGCTGTGCTCTAGAAGAATTTAATGGACTGAAAGAAAGAACTATTCCTGATTATAAATTAACATTTGATCCTAATCATAAACCTCATTCAATTGAAAAATTATTAACCTGTAAGTGTAATGTAAATTAGTAGATGAATTTTTGTACAATAACAATACTACTATGTATATAATGATATATGAAATTGTATTACAGCTAATATAAAAGTTGCTGTGATTCGTGAGGAAGGTATAAACGGAGATAGAGAAATGGCCGTGTCTTTGGAACAAGCAGGCTTTGAAGTTTGGGATGTAACAATGCAAGATTTATTAAATAACGATATTACACTTGATAGATTCAAAGGTATTATTTTTCCTGGTGGATTTAGTTACGCAGGTAAAATGTCATCTATTTAAATAAATAATTAATAAGAATATTTATACATATTTCTTTAATAATGAAAATTATTTACAGACGTTTTAGGCTCTGCAAAAGGATGGGCGGCATGTTTGAAATTTCATCCAATATTAAAAAAACAATTAGAAATATTCGTTAATTCCAAAGACACGTTCAGTTTAGGAGTGTGTAATGGTTGTCAATTAATGAGTTTGTTAGGATGGATTGGAAAAGATAATGGTAAATTTAGAAATATGAAAAAAATAATATTTTGGCATGCAGAGACACTATGTATTATCTTATGATTATAGGTTATAAAGAAGAACCAGATATTTTCTTAAATCATAATATATCAGAAAGATTTGAATGTCGATGGAGTAATGTTAGAATTGAAAAATCACCGTCTATAATGCTGCAAGGAATGGAGGGTAGTGTATTTGGTGTATGGATTGCACACGGTGAAGGAAGATTTACATTTCGCAACAGTGAATTATTGCATACGCTGAAAAAATTAAACTGTCTTGCGATTAAATATACTGACGATTATGGTAATCCCACTGAAAAATATCCATTTAATCCTAATGGTAGTATAGGTGGGTTGATAAATTATATATATATATATATATATATATATATATATATATATATATATATATATATATATCTGTGTGTTTAAAATAATAATATATATAAACTTATTCATATATAAAATTATAAAAGAACGAATCATTTTCATTAGAGGGAATAGCTGCTATATGTTCAACTGATGGTCGACACTTGGCTATGATGCCACATCCAGAAAGATGCACGCAAATGTGGCAATGGCCTTGGAAACCTGCAGAATCGAAATATGAAAGGTCCCCTTGGCAGCGTATTTTTGATAATGCTTATGCGTGGTGCTTATTACCAAAAAAATTAGATGTGTAAATACATTAAAGAATGTTACATACATACGATGTATGAATTTCGAATATTTTTAAGAAAAAATTCATCACATATATTATATTATAGAATATAAAATCTAATTCTCTTTTTTTTTGTAAAGTTAATATTTTGTTTTTAGAACATTTTTAATAAACTTACGACTTATATAAAACTTTTTACTTCCTATTTACGGAAATATATTATAGCATGATCAAGTATTTATAGTAAAAAGATATATAAAAAAGAAAAATTTAGTATCGAACACATCTCATTGTTCATATGGATTTTGCCTAACTTTAAAAACTTGATTTAAAGGATCAAAGGATGTATAATGACTTGAGGTATAGATGTCATCGAGTTGTAAATCACATCGTAGAATGACTACGCCAGATGGATTTACTTTAACTTTTATCTTTGTATGTGGCAACAGGACACCATAGTTCACATCTTCGTATAAATCCTACAAATATTTTGATTATAAATATTTTTCTATATGATAATTAAAATGATGAATTTTAATATTGATAACGTACTTCTACTTTGTATCCTCCAGGATATTGTAAGCCAAGTTCTTTTAATGTAACTGAAACGTCTGAAGGTGTACCATCGGTTCTTCTATTCAAGAACGCAATTGCATAAGAATAGTATGATTGATGTACTGGCGTTATTGGTCGCGCCCATATTTCGATACCTTTATGCTACAAAAAAAGAAAAAGAAATTAGTTTTATTGTATTTTCGAATGTATTCACATTCATATATAAAATCTCAGCACGTATAAAGAGATTACTAACTTTATATATACGACGACCTTGTATACCAAGTGGATCTTGATCCACAGCAATTATCTTTTTGTTTTGTAAAATAGCTTTGTATTCTGGCCTGATCGTTCGTAGATCAACAGACATTAACAAAGGTGCGGCTAAAATAGCCCATAAAGCCATTTGAGTTTTACTTTGTTCGTAACTTAAACCAAAGTTACCAATAATTAACATGTCAGGATCATTCCAGTGTCCAGGGCCAGCATTTGGTACAATAGAATCTTGATTATTTCCATAGTAATCGATAATACTTTCCAAACTGTTCCAAGAGTCTTGTATGTCGTCAAAATTTCTCCAGAGGTTGCAGTGTTCTATTATCGCAGTAAAGTTTGGCTAAAAATTAAATAAATTTACTGCATGGTATATAGTTGCATTCAAATAAATTACGAATATATAACTAACCGCGAATGCGACTTAGACAATCAAATGTATGAAAGTGTGGTAAGATTTTATTAATCGCTTGTACTTTTACTGTCAACCGAAAAGAAAAGTACGGCCGTTATTATAGCTCTTATTATATTAGCGTGTAATTTTTATTTCTTTTCGTGCAAGTGAATAATACTCGTGTCGTCAGTGTATAAACCTCCCGTTTCCTAAGTATATACTACTCTCCATATGGAGGTACCCATAATATGTGTGATACTCTCTCCCCCACTCCATCACTCTCACTCGCTCCGCCGATCTCGTGTTTATCAATCCATAGTGTCTCTTCGCGTGGTAGTAAAGATTACAGTGGTCACCGGTAGTGAGAGGATTGGAGTGGGGCACACTCGTAACAGAGTATTAACAACATAGTATGCCATTGTACAGACAGAGCTGGTTTTATGCTTGTTAAAGGAAAAAAAAAAAAGAACAAAATAAAGAGGCAGAAAAAATTTACTGCATTGTTATTGAGATGAGAGAAACTTCAGAGAGGATATTTGAGAAATTGAAAAGCTTTGTAAAAATGATTAAATAATGTTTTATAAAAAGAAAATTTAAAAATCTACTGATTTCTTTTTTTTTTTTATTAAAATATCTATTAGAAAAATTTAGAAATTTTTATAATACTGACCTGCATACCAGCATAAATTTGATAAACAGGCCAACTGCATGAATATATCATAGGTCTGCCTGTTCGATTTAAATAGTATCCAAATTCTGGATATCCTAAAATATTAAATGATGTGGTCATTTTATATTCATAGTAATAATGAAAATTATATATATATATAAATTATTTTAATAAAGTAACTTACTCAATATAAATAATGCTTTAATATAAACGTACCTCTATCCATTTCTGATGGATGAGCATAACACCCATCAAGTTTTACATAATCAACATCCCAAGATGCAAAGGTCAATGCATCAGTTTCTAAATATCCAATTACTCCAGGATAACCAGCACACGTGTAATTGCCAAAATCTTCATAAATTCCAAATTTAAGTCCTTTCGAATGAATCTAAAAATAAAATTATGCAAAATAAATAAATATACCATAAATAGCAATAATATTAGAGTAATACATTATTTAAAAAAAAGCACGAAAGTCACTTTATATAGTCATAAAGAGTTAACAGATTTTGATCTTAAAATTCTTCAATATTGCAAGTTTCTAACATATACAACATAATATTTAAAAAAATTATATTAACTTACATAATCAGCTAAACTTTTCATGCCATATGGGAAACGTTTCCTATCTGGGACCAATTGACCATTATAATCTCGGTCTTTCTCTAACCAACAATCATCTATATTAATATATTCGTATCCTACTGCCGCATAACCATCTGCTACAACAATGTCAGCCATTGTTCGAAATAGTTGGTCGCTGCAGTATAAAATATATGTATGATGTTACTAGCAAATATATAAACTTTATCATGATATATATATATAATGTGTGAGTGTGTGTGTGTGTTTATATATATATATTAAAAGAAAACATAAAAATACATAAACAAGTAGTATTAATATCAAATATATACATATTATTTCTCTCGAAAGATCTAGCATTAATTAATTTATTATTATAAATTACTGTATAAAAAATAATAAAAAACATGAATCGAATATACTAATACATTGTTTACCAACCATATATCTTTCAGATTTTTAATATACGCAGTAGAAATAAAGTCAAATAAAGTAAAAGCAAAAAAGGTTTATAATAAAATCTCAAAGATGTACATCTTGATGTAACAGAGTTCTATTCTAGTTTGACAGAAACTAAAAGGAAAGTAAAAGTGTACATTACCTAATACAATTGTCAGGATCATTTTTGCAGTCTGTGTTACATCTAAATCTTTCCCAAGCCAACCACCCCATGGGTGGCGTCCTAGCTAATCCATTTTCCAGAGCTATCACCACTTGACTTGCCGACACAAGAAAGCACCATATCCACACTGTTAGCACCATTTCTGCAAAAACTATTTGTGCCTTAATACTTTTCTCTCTCTCTCTCTCTCTCTCTCTTTCTCTCTCTCAATCCAATCGAACGAATAAACTTTAGTGAAAGATACTACAACACGATTCCGGTTGCATAATTTGGAAAAAGAGTAGAGTAAAAAAAATATATAAATATATGTAAGTATATATATATGTATATATTTTTTTTTTTTCAAAGAGATGCAACGTTATAGAAGCAATGGGATCTCGTCATTAAGGACGAAGACAAGATCTCCATAGACATCCTATGCTGCTCCTGGCACACTGATCTGATATAAGACCTCCAAGCCAAGAGCACTTTCACCCAATGCCCCATTTCATTTTTATACACAACCACCGCCGTTTAAAGTCGTGTGCATTGGTCTCTCTAACACACATTCACATACACAACTATCACTTTTGATAGTAGTGAGATTCATCGCCGGCATATTTGCACATACTGTTTTTTCTTTTTTCTCGTTCTTTCATTTCTTTTTTTCTTTTCTTCTTTTCCCCCCTTCGTCGTACGAGGAAAGAGAATTGTACGGTGCCTTTTTTCTCTTTTTTTCTCTCTCACTCTCTCTCTCTTTACAAATTCTTTCTCATTTTCAATCGTACGTATTTTCTCTCTGCCTTTCGTTCTTTCTTTCTTTCTTTCGACTTTGCTTTTGCAGGTTATACAACATAATCGCGCCGAAGGACACAAGAATTTGTGCTTGCGCCTGCGTGCAGAACAATCGTAATATCCATCCTCGATAAATATAAATGAGACTATTTCAAACAACGTGATTAAAAAGCCGTATGAGATGAGAGAAAGTGATAATTATATGTAAGACGAATTAAAAAAAAAAAAAAACAAGAAAAACTTAAAGGATTTGCAAACGATCGTGCACCTATGTATATCGTCGATCGACGAAATTGAATTATGTTAAAACAAAAGTATCTTACGTCGTGGTATTTTATTTTCTAATGACAATCTTTGCTCGTATTATAGAAAGAAAACAAAAAGAAAAAAAGAAAAGAAAAATGAATAAATCTACATAAAATCTTCGTCTCTTCTATAAAGCTTTCCAATCACTTAGCTAAGAAGTCAGGGGCGTGTACTATGATTATGTTTCCACGTATATCCTATGCTACACTACGAGCTAATTTCATTTGTGTGAAAATATGTACACATACGTGTAATTTATGTACATGTGTGTGTGTATATATATATATATGCATGTATTATATATGTATGTTGTATGTATGAGATTAAATAAGTGAGTGTCGAAGTCAGTGATTTGTGTTAACTATAAGCAAGATCTCTAGCGTGTAATGTAACGAGTGGGTGGTTTCAGCGTGTAAGAGAAAGATAGAAAAGAATTTAATAAATTCACGCAATGAAGACAGAATATGAATGGCATTGGTTATTACTAAAGACGAGAAATATATACATATTCATACCTATTCATCTGTTTTAAACGCGAACCGTGAGAAAGTTAAGAAAATCCAGAGCCCGGAAATCAAAGTATTATATCCAAGCAAAGGATATATATATATAATACACACACACAATAACGGATCTTTACGCTTGCGAAATAAGAATGGCAATCGAAAAGCAAAGCTATCGGACAAAGGAAATGTCATAGCTACGAAATACGATGATGTATTGGACGTTACTAAAGCGCGCCATATTTGCCAATTCGATTTATCATACAATTCCAAAATTTTGACACTCCTTTTTCTTTCTTTCTTCTTCTTCTTCTTTTCGAACAAATTATTCTAATACAAATTTTAATATTATCACGAAAATAAAAGCGATAATTATTGATTAGCTCGTATACGATTGCAGACATTCAATATACTAGCGTGTTCCGAATTTTATCAAAATAATACGAATTTGAAAATTTACCGGTAAGCGCGCCATATTCGAATATTCAATACATAAACCAATTCAACGACTGTTACATAGTTTGTTTTTTTTCTTTGAAGAAGAAGAAGAAGAAGAAGAAGAAGAAGAAATTATTCCGATCAAATTAATATTATTATGACAAAAAGAAAAAGAAAATATCTGCCTAATTTTTATATAATCGTGGATATCGAATGATCAATGAAAAAGGAATTTCGATTTAAAAAGATCGATACGAACCCCCAAAAAATTCACCAATTACAACGCTAGGCACACGTCTTTCGATATAAAATAACGCGCGAGTTTGAAATACTTTTAACAACGTGTTTTTCTTTCTTTTTTCGCTAGTCTTATCTCGAAAGAGATCGCATGGATACAGACTATACCTTTACGTTCACACGAATACAAAAATGAAGAAAGGCATACCTTGTGATACGAAGTAAAACAGACTATTGCGTTACCGTTGTCATATTAGTTCAAGTAATTTATATGTATGTCATTTGTCTTAATAGTGATCGATTGATCATAGTAATTGATAAGAAATAATGTTATCGATAATTCAATTTCAATCAATAGATCTACACAAATCATTGTAATCAATAATAATAATAATAATAATAAGCATAATGCGATTAATCTTGCTCGAAAGATTTATTTCAATAATCATTATTTGATATCAAGACGAAACTTCATACTTTTTTTTTTATTGATAATATCGGAAAAAAAAGAAAAAGGAAAGATATTTATGCGATAATGAATTGTTATATATAAAATTTAACGTTACGTAATAAGCTCGTAAAATTGGAATTAATCTAACGTGCGTAGATGTATATCTAACGATCTTATAACACTTACTGTTAGCTAATGACTCCTTTTAACTCAAATAGAATTACAAATGTTACTTTTAGCCTCAACAAACAGTAGACGTTTGTCAGTAGTGTATCTACAGCTGTAAATTCCGTCACTGCTAATGTATATACGTAAACATAAATATTAGTAACGTTTTTATGAGCATTTGCGAGTGAAAAGGTAATAACTGGTTGATAACTTCCTAGACGCTTATAATACATTATAAGGCTCTCACAAATAAAGTCATTACTTTTATTTATATATCTATTTTAAAGTGCGTTTCAATTTAACATAGACATTTGTTTATCGGTTATTTCATAACCCCTTTTTTTCAACGTTATCCTCAAAAACAAATAAATAAGATTACGTTCATTCGATTACATTGATGAATATGTGAAACTAGTTTTTGAAAGTTTCGAGTGTGCATTAACTTGAACATTGAGTTTATTTATTTATTCTTTTTATACGTTTTGCTATTTCGTGTGTATAGAGATATTTATAATTTTTTCTTATCATATCATTTATTTATCTTTTTTCTTTAACGTATGAATTGTTTTAAGAAAATTTATGTATCCTTTATTCGTCTCTTTTAAGGCGACGACAATTTTCTCACCGTTTCGTTTTCTTTTTCTCTCTTTTTAAAAAATTAAAAAAGAATGTATATCAAGGTTAATGAACATAATATACTATTCAAGTGTATATAGAACAAGGATAACATACCATGGTATTATGTGTATTATTGTGATCACTTCGGTTAACCTCATTCTTCACGAGTTCGTTGTTTTATTGACCTTGTTTTTTTTTTAAATATTTTTTCCTTTTTGTTTTTATTATTTTATTTTATCATCACCATCATCAGATATTACACAGATATTTGACACATAGAAAGAAAATCTCTTTTTTTATGTTTTCGTGTATCTGACATAAGTACGTTAAACATATATGCACATATATATATATATATATTATATATCGACGATAATATTTATTACAATTTTTCATATTCATTAAAACAGATTTGATTAATGTTACAAGCGTAATTTAATTAACGTTTTCTTTTCTTTTTTTTTTTATATCTTGCAATATGTATTTACATGATCCAAAGAAATAAAAACAAGGATTTTTTAAGCAAAATGGAAATAATATTTACCTTCATATTATATGTCAAATTAGTATCGAATAAATTCTATGTCTCTTACCTTTATCTACGGATATAAGTTCATCAGTGATATCTTACTAACTAGTCTCTTTGCTTTAGTTCCTTTTATATATAAGTTCGTTTAAGTACTTTAATACTTTGAGTAAATTATTAGATAATCTTTTGTATCATCAATTGATTACACAAGTTCATCAACCTATCCTATTATCTAAAAATGTTGAGATAAATAATGATTTCAGAATTTTTTTGAAAGAAAGATAAGTGTACCATATTGAAGCTCAGTACTCTTTAATGTACTACATCATATCAGACATATTGCTAATAAAAAAAAAGGAAAAGAAAAAAATAATAAAATAAAAAAAAAGAAAAGAAAACAAAACAAAAAAGAAAGAATGCATTATTAAAAAATATTGAATATATATTTGTATGAAATTCTTATGGTATAGAACATAAATTTTTTCATTCTATGCAATGATATGCGACAAATAATATGTTCCTTAAAGTAACATAATAATAATAATAATCTAATAAAAATTATTCCCACAATTCATTACTTGCATTAATATGGACGGAAATTAAGTTTGTTGCCTTGTTTTTCTTTTTTATGTGACGTTACAAAGTAATATTAAATAAGAAAAATTATATATAATTCTTATAGAAAATATGAGGCTCGGATGCACTGTTAACGTTTTATAATATACATATATAATAAATTTATAAGTTATATTAAATTTAGATTACTTTGATCATTGAATAAAAATTTCAAATTTATACCAAACGCATATTACCATTTATCTTATTATTTTTTATCTTCGTTAAAAATTATTTTAGTTTTAGCACAAAGTTGCTAATTTAAAAAATGATATATAAAATTTAGTATATAACATCTTGCTTTTTTTTTTATATATATATGTAACAGTACAATCACAAAAAATGATGACAACTGCTAACTCGATTGTTAAAAACTTGTTAATAATCTACTATTTACAAGGGTATACGCACTATTGCTCTCTAGTGATATAAGAACACTTCGGTTAATTAAAGTTAGATATATAAAATCTTATTAATAACAATGAGATAAGATATATAAAAAGCATTACAAAGTTTTCCATAGTCACATGCGATCTCAATAATAAGGCAGTAAGAAGTAACTAACGGCACCTTAAAAATCTTTTATAAATACGAGGTGTTACTTTTTTTCTTTCCTTTTTCTTTTTAACGCACAGTTAAAATATATAGGTAATATAAAATGGATGAAAGATAAGAGTGATAATGATCTATATTGTCCATTTCTAGAGAATGTGTAAACATCTGTAATGTTTTCTATATACTTAACTTTATCTCTAACGTTCGATTAATATCAATATAAAAATGTACTTTCCATTTCGTGATAAATACCTTTTAAAGATCTTTCCTGATAAATCTCATTCCCTCTCCACAATCGTATCTCGTCCAGCGTCTTTTTCTAAGCTAAATTAAAATCTGCGTTGTGACGAATACTTCTACTTCTTCTTTTTCTTTTCAGATCTTTCTAACGAAACATTATGTAGGCGCTCAATGCTTCTTCGTCTTTCTCTTAAATACTTTTTAATAAGCTAAATTAAAAAATTAGCACTTTTATACGAGAATACCTTTTCAGACCCTTTCTAATAATGATAAAACTTTACATTCGTACTTCGTTCCCACGACTTTTGACAGATCTACATTAAAATATGCTTACAAAAGTAATGACAAATTCAAATTACGTTTAAACGTAATTGAAGGCCCTTAACAGTAATAATATGCATACACCTAAACAGGCATCTAGAATTTTATTTCCCGCGCTGCTTCTAAAGGCAGCGGCATCACCCATTTGGAATGTATGCGCAGGACTGGACATATGTCCATCTCCGCCGTTACTAAATGCTAATACTCTCAAATGATAAGCTTTGCCAGGGCTCAAATTCGTGATATCGGCCTCGAGTTTGGAACCACCGGGTATAATGGTATCGTTGGCGGTACTCATATCTTGATCTACCTCCCATACACGTATTTTATATCCTATTAATGGTTCCTCCTCTAAGCTCGGTTGAACGTAACGCCATACAACCCTGACCGTTGATGGATTGACACCGTATACGTGTACCGAGGACGGTGGTTTCTGCGGTGCTTTCCGATATGTTCTCTCTAAGTATCGTTCGCTCTCAGGCCCTTCCCCGGCAGAATTATAGGCCATAACTTTAACGTAATAATAAGTATCGGGTTGTAATCCGACAACAAGCGACCAAGGTCTCGTTGTACGAGACAGGTAATATACGGCATCCTCTTCCTTATTACTTTCCTTCCAATACTTTATCCTATGGCCGATTAATTTGCCTCGAACTTTTTCACGAGTTTGTTCGATGGGGGCCCAACTTACGTTCAAACTTGTACTGTTGTAACCATGAGCGACTACCTGCTGGGGTGCCACTTGTGGCATATCCTCCGCGCTAAAGATAGTATATATATTGGAGACCGGTCCAGAACCAATTGAATTTAACGATTGTACCTTAATTTCGTACTCGGTGTAATAATATTCGTGTTGGATTTGTACGACGCATATACCAATGTTACCGTATTCGCGTAAAAGGAGAGATTGAAATTCGGTTTCGTGACCCTTACGACGCCAGAATACTTTGTAATGAACCCCAGGGCCATTTTGATCGGACGAGGATAACGGCGTCCATGTCATCGTAAGGTCACCTATCTTTCCACCACCTCCGCCAATGTTACTCGGTGGTTTCGTCGGTTTGTCCGATGGTGTACTGTATTGAGGAGATGGCATAGACGGTAATCCATAACCGAGTTCGTTGAAAGCCGCTACACGAAATTCGTATGTAGTGTAAGGATTTAATACATTTTTGAGGAATGCCTCTTTACGGCCGTTGTATCTATCGATACTGATGGCTGTTATATCTGTGAAAGAAGATACAAAGAAAGAGAAAAAAATCACACGCACGCATATAGATTATAGAAAGTTCGATAATAATAAAAGAAAGTACAATAATTATAAAACGATAGATTTTTATGAGAAAAATTCCACGTACTTTCTGCAAGATTAAACCAGGTCTGATTCCAATTTGTTCTTGCGCTAACCGTGTACATCAGTACGGCTCTACCGTTGAGCGCACCATCGGTCCAACGTAACCTTGCCGACGTTCCAATTATATTTATTACTTGTACACCTCCTGGTGTACCTGGTGGCCCATCCACGATCACTACACTTTTACTTGAAATTCGACTAACTGCACTCTTAACCGTGCATTCGAATATACCGGCTTCGCTGAGAGTCGCATTAATGATATTCAATGTTTCACCATTAATGGATAACCTTGGATTGTTAAAAGTACCTTTTTCTTTGATACGCATACCATTGTGCGTCCATATGTACGCTACGTCTAACATCTCAGAATTTTCCGTTATACAGTATAACGTCATATTTTGATTTATGGTCATGACAATGCCCTGCGGCAATGCTTCCATAAACTTTGGGCCACCTGTAACATTTACAGAGAGAAATTAGTATCTGTTTCGTCAGACCGGAGATAAATGATCATACGAAACGCGTTTATAAGCGTCGGTGCATATTAAATTTAATATATCTCATCGTTTCATCTCACGTAATACGATCAATCGTCCTCGTGTTTCATCGCTTCCATATTCATTCGTAGCCGTACAAACGTAAGTCCCTTCGTCATCTCGTGAAACTGGTTTGATCAATAGATTTCCGTTCTCTAGAATTCTACGTCTACCACCGTCACCGATAACATTGCCATCCTTTTTCCATACAAATTTAGGCCTGGGTGCTGCTTCGGGATTACAGATTATGGTAACGTTACTCCCTTCTGCCGCATAACTCTCCGATTCCATGGGTCTCTTTTTAAAGGATGGTTTCAACGCTGAAAGATTTGTGTATATATATGTATATATATATATATTAATAATTAACACGTATCATAGAGTAATAGCACGGATAATTGAGAAGGGGATTATCATATGTACATAATACTCTTAGCTGAGCGGATGAATATTTTGTTTTCAGTTGATTTTTAGCACGACACTGATACATAGCTTGATCCGTCTCTGGATTTAATCGTGTTATTTTTAAAACATTATCTTGAATGAGATAACGATCTCTATCCTCAGGTGGGAGCGTTTCCATGTCTAATAACTCTCCGTTTCTGAACCAATTATACGTTACATCTGGAATACCAAATGCTTCGCAAGTCCATGTTAACTCTCCTCTATTATCCATGTGTTTGTCTGTCAATGGTATAGTAAAATTGGGAGCAGCTTGGATAGACAATTTTACGGAATTTTCAATGGAGTGCCTATCGTTGTGCGCTCTACATACATATTCCCCTTGATCTTCCACATGTACGTACGGTATTATCAATACACGATTGTAACTTGTTGTGTATACGCCTCTTGGTAAAGGAGCATCCTTTCTTGTCCAATTGTACGAAGGAATTGGACTAAAATATAATAATTATATTTCTTTTTTAAGTATAATAAACTAACAAACAAATCGTTTGTTTAATAAGTATACATACTATCCAAACGCTATACATTCTAATCTGACTTCTTCTCCGGCTACTGGCGCTTCTGGGAATGCCTTTGGAAAGTTATTAGGAAATTTTAGTTGTTGAAACGACGCTGAAAATACAAAGGAAGAACAAATAAAATCAAAGAAATTAACTTTCTTTTTTCTTTTTTTTTTAAGGAGACATCCAACTAAATAAATCGATTGAAAATAATAATTACAATGAGGATCGACTCTCAATGGGAAGAATGGTCCATTACGTCCTGTATTGGATGCTTCGCTTTGAACGTTACAAGAATAATTGCCTCTATCGATTGTTTCTAACGCAGAGAAATAAAGAGCGCCATCATACGATACAAATACTCGTTTGTCTTCCTCCACAAAATTTGGAAAATATTCACGAGCCCAATTATATTTTACGCCAGGAAAGTGTTGAGGTGGATCGCAATAAATTGCTTTGCCCCAATTTTGGTCTCCTCTTTCTTCAGAACGTTTTAAATTAAATTCCAAAATATATCCAAAAGAAAGTTCGACGCTTTCCGATATAATAGTCCCAAATATATTTGTTGCCTTGCAATGATAAGTACCTCGATCTTCCGTCTGTTCAAAGAATTTTCAATTATTACCCGAATAAATTTAGAGCTTTTTGTATTAAAAAGAAAAAAAAAAACAATAAAAATTTATATAGAGGTTAAAAATATCTCACTTGTTCTGGATCATAAATAATAAGTGTACCACCGCTTATAGTATATCTAATGTTTAATAATGGATCTATCTTCGTTGCTATTAATCTGTCACTTTCATATTCCTCTTTAAACCATTCATAAGATGGTGTTGGGTAACCACCGGCAAAACAACTCAAAGAAATTTCATTGGTTGTTCTTCTATTTGACACGTCAAATACTTTACTAACGGGTTGCCTGATAAAATACGGTCCTCTTGGTACTTTCAAAGGATCAATAACATGAACACCATATTCGTATGTACGATCATCCTCAACTAAATTATGCAAGGTAGAAATAGGTGCCTCGCAAATATACAATAATTTATCTATGCCTGTAACCTTTTTCAATCCCCAACGTTGTAAATTATTGTGATAAGAATATGCCAGGTAATCCCTTCCAAAGATATTATCGGAGGGCTCGGGTAAAAATGCATTGTCCATATTTGCTAACTGTGTACTGTCTGCCTCATTTATCCAAGCACCGCCTTGATTCCTTATACCTGTATACCATTGACGATGCTGAGGATCTTGCCATAATAATTGGTGCAATATAAATCCATGCTCTTCCAAAGAATTAATAGCCACTAGATCGCTTTGATATACTTGACAATTTCTTCTGGCATCTTCTCGTGCTTTTATCGGGCTTTTAACAAAACGATAACACGATTCTTGAAATTTAACCCAATTCTGAGGGCACTTATATTCTTCCTCGTAAAATTCCTTTTTTGTTAATACAATATTCGTAGTTCCAAAGAGGCACAAAATAAATAACCACGTAGGATGCATTCTCACTTTATAACCTGATAGAATGTCATGCAATGTTAACTTCACATTTATGGATATTAATATATTATAAAGACGAAAATAAATGTTAACGATAATTCTAGAATATCGAAAGATATAAATTAAAAACCTGACGGGATGGAAATGATAGGGATTCGATGTTCAGCATCGGCAAAACCAGGGTGTGGCACCCGATGACTGTAATCGAGAAAATACAAATAACCTATATTCTATCCAACATTGTTCTTACTCGTTGAGAATAATTTTGAAGAACTTACGATTATCCTCGGTACTTATCTACCACCGTCCGATTATCCTTAATAACTTACATCTCTCATAAGCATTTCTATTGCACGTGAATCACGCAATTTATACTACGACACGACATAACACAATACAATGGCCACATACACACCAGTGCGGCGTCCCGCTCAATGAACGTAGTAAGATCGAAAAGGTATCGAGATTTCAATTATCGATATTCGATACTCGATACTTACAATTTCGAGTTGCAAACTTACGAAATACTTCCCTTTAACCCCTTAGGTACATTTGACGTTTGAAAGATGTCATTCACTTCTTTTTCCTAGGGGCGGATGACGTGGCAAATCGTTATTTGAGGTCAGGCGCAGTTCTGTTCATTTCATTGTAGCTTGTATCAGTCACGATAGAAGACCATTGCAGTATCTCGTTGGACGTCGCTTGAGGTAGACTGGTCCATCATGTCAAACGCAAGGAAAAGATTTTTTTTGATAGTGATAGCGAAAGTGACTGGGAAATCTGAAGAAGAATTGTTTAGTAATCCTGAATTGAATTGAAATAGAAAATATAATATAATATAATATCATATAATATAATATAATATCATATAATATAATATCAAGGTTTCGACCACGCCCAAGATGTCTACCGAACAGTGATAGTGAATCTTCTCGTGAACCAGTATCAGAGGATTCGATTTGGGAAGAAAAAGAAAATATAGCTGATATAAAAAGCTTTTCTGAAATATCTGGAATTAATCCTTTGAGCCTGCGTAGACTAGGTGTTAAGCCTACGTCTATATAATATCAAGGCATCGACCACGCCCAAGATGGCTATCGAACAGTGATAGTAAATCTTCTTGTGAATCAGTATCAGAGGATTCAATTTGGGAAGAAAAAGAAAATATAGCCGATATAAAAAGTTTTTCTGAAATATCTGGAATTAATCCTTTGAGCCTGCGTAGACTAGGTGTTAAGCCTACGTCTATATAATATCAAGGCATCGACCACGCCCAAGATGGCTATCGAACAGTGATAGTAAATCTTCTTGTGAACCAGTATCAGAGGATTCAATTTGGGAAGAAAAAGAAAATATAGCCGATATAAAAAGTTTTTCTGAAATATCTGGAATTAATCCTTTGAGCCTGCGTAGACTAGGTGGTAATCCTACGTCTATATAATATCAAGGCTTCGACCACGCCCAAGATGGCTACCGAACAGTGATAGTGAATCTTCTCGTGAACAAGTATCAGAGGAATCGATTTGGGAAGAAGAAGAAAATATAGCCGATATAAAGTTTTTCTGAAATATCTGGAATTAATCCTTTGAGCTTGCATAGACTAGGTGGTAATCCTACGTCTTTAGATGTTCTGAAAGAAGTCTTGAATGAAGATTTTTAGGACACTATAGTAGAAGAGACGGATCGATAGCCAGACAAGTGATAGAAAAAGAAGAGAAAAAAACCAAAGGTGGTTTCCTGCAAGTTCTGATAAAATGGAAGCTTATATTGCATTATGCATCTTGATGTTGCAAATGAAGAAGCTGAAAATGCATATGTATTGGTCAAAAAGATGTACAGTAAGTACTCCAATTTTTGCCAGCACTATGCCATGCAATAAGTTCTTTGATATTTCAAGCTTTCTAAATTTTACGTATAATGAAAAGAAAAACAATTCGAATGCTTTTGGAACTGTTCGGAAAAACAGGAAAAATGTACCAAAGGTATTTAATTCAATGAAGAAGAAAGGAAAAGTCAAAATTTCATCCAGTCACTGTTCATTGATTTTGAAATGGAGAGATAAAAAAGATATAAATCTGAAGAATAATTGTTTAGTAATCCTGAATTGACGATTACAATGAAATACAAAGCGAAGGTGATGAAAACGATATCGAAATAGAAAATGACAACAATTTTAATATAATATCAAGGTTTTGACCACGCCCAAGACGTTTATCGAGCAGTGATAATAAATCTTCTCGTGAACCAGTATCAGAGGAATCGATTTGGGAAGAAGAAGAAAATATAGCCGATATAAAAAGTTTTTTTGAAATATCTGAAATTAATCCTTTGAGCCTGTGTAACCTAGGTGGTGATCCTACGCCTTTAGATGTTTCGAAAGAAGTCTTGAATGAAGATTTTTGGGACACTATAGTAGAAGAGACGGATCGATAGCCAGACAAGTGATAGAAAAAGAAGGTTATGTAACAGAAAAAAACCAAAGGTAGTTTCCTGCAAGTTCTGATGAAATGGAAGCTTATATTGCATTATGCATCTTGATGTTGCAAATGAAGAAGCCAAAAAGGCATATGTATTGGTTAAAAAGATGTGCAATAAGTACTCCAATTTTTGCCAGTACTATGCCACGCGATAAGTTTCTTAATATTTCAAGCTTTCTACATTTTACGTATAATGAAGAGGAAAACAATTCGAATGCTGTTGGAACTGTTCGGAAAAACAGGAAGAATATACCAAAGATGTTTTCTTCAATGAAGTTGAAAAAAGGAGAAGTCAAAACTTCATCCAGTCACGGTTTATTGGCTTTGAAATGGAGAGATAAAAAAGACGTTCACATATTTAGCACGAAACATTTAAATGCTGATTTGATAAACACAGGCAAAAGAAGAAAAAATGAAGGTGGCGATAGCAAAAATATTATAAAACCGGCATCTGTGCTTGATTACAATAAAGGTATGAGAGGCGTTGATAAACAAGACCAATTGCTAGCGTGCTTCCCAGTTATGAGAAAATTATAAAGGGTTATAAGAAAATGTTTCTTTATCTAATAGATATGGCCGTTTATAATGCTCACGTTTTATATTCTAAAATCAACTGTACAACCAAGGTAGGCATTACTTCCTTTCGTTTAGCTATTGCCAAAGAATTGCTGGAGCAATTGTCATTGCCAAATTATAAACGTCGTGGACGTCCGTCAAGTAGCGATACATCACCTCGTTTAGCAGCGAAAAATTGGGCACACTTTCCTGAGAACATTCCGTCAACCAAGTCCAAGCAACTTGGAAAAAGGTGCCGTGTTTGCTGTAAGCATAATATTAGGAAAGAGACTACATGGTAGTGCAAACAATGCAAAGTAGCACTGCATTTACATATATATTCAATTACACTTATATACTTATACATATACATCTATTATTACGATCATATTTAATAATTAATTACATCACATTTAGACATATGGATATAATCTACATATTACAAGCATAAATATTCTGACTATTGATAATTAATACATTCCAGAAAAAATTATTATACATCGACTGAAACAAAGTAAAGTAGGTCGCTATTATTTAAACTTTCAAATCCTATATGTTACGCTGGATTTATTACATAAGTTAATATTTTATTCTCCAGTAAATATCGACTTGTAATATTGATTATATTAATATTTATGTATCGATTAAGAATCGTGGTACTTATGATAGAGAAATATTTTATTTTATAGAAATGTTTGTGATCAATGGTAATCTTCTTCATTTATTTATTTTTATTTATTCATTTTTTTTTTAAATCAATTAATTCGGAGATCTAAAGCAAAGAATATTATAATACTTTTCCCACAATTATTTATTTCGATGAATGAAAGCTAAACTATACTTATTTTCGACCACATAAAATGTGCATTTAGATTTATATCTGAAATGAAGAAGGTGATCTCTAATGATAGACCGTTCGCAATTACTTCTGACATTTATTACATAGAAAGTACTATCTACGTGCACAATCAAAGTAAACATTAGTCTTGCAAAATAAATTGTTGAGATTCTGGTTTGGGAATAGTAGAAAGAAAGGTGAGAAAAAAGACAAAGAAATAAAAGATGGCAGATGGAGAGATATCCTCATAGGTAAAGATTCTCTTAAATAAATTTACCTACTTTTTTCTTTCTCCCCTTCTTTTTTGGTTAAAAAGACATGAAAATTTCAAATATGATATTAAAAAAATGGGAATGACGATGCAGCTGTCGCACATATTATAAAAAAGACAAGAGTGTTGGTTGGCCGATATTAATATCATTAAGCATCAGAGTGCTTGGTACGAGTTGGAAAATACCTAAGAAGAACAAGAAGAAGAATAAGAAGGCGAAGAAGGCGAAGAAGGCGAAGAAGAAGGAGAAGAAGAAGAAGGAGAAGAAGAAGAAGTAGAAGAAGAAGAAGGAGAAGAAGAAGAAGAAGTAGAAGAAGAAGAAGTAAAAAAAGAAGAAGTAGGAGTAGAAGAAGGAGAAGTAAAAAAAAAAGAAGAAGTAGAAGCAGAAGAAGAAGAAGTAAAAAAAGAAGAAGAAGTAGAAGCAGAAGAAGAAGAAGTAAAAAAAGAAGAAGAAGTAGGAGTAGAAGAAGGAGAAGTAAAAAAAAAGAAGTAGAAGCAGAAGAAGGAGAAGTAAAAAAAAAGAAGAAGTAAAAGCAGAAGAAGAAGAACAAGAAGAAGGAGAAGAAGAACAAGAACAAGAAGTAAAAGAAGAAGAAGAAGTAGAAGGAGTAGAAGAACAAGAAGAAGCAGTAGTAGAAGAAGCAGAAGTAAAAGGAGTAGAAGAACAAGAAGAAGTAGAAGGAGTAGAAGAAGAAGAAGCAGTAGAAGAAGAAGGAGAAGAAGAAGAAGAAGAAGGAGTAGAAGAAGAAGCAGTAGAAGAAGGAGAAGAAGAAGTAGAAGGAGAAAAAGTAGAAGATGAAGAAGTAGAAGGAGAAGTAGGAGAAGAAGGAGAAGAAGGAGAAGGAGAAGAAGAAGGAGAAGAAGAAGAAGGAGAAGAAGAAGAAGGAGAAGAAGAAGAAGAAGAAGGAGAAGAAGAAGTAGGAGTAGAAGAAGAAGAAGGAGAAGAAGTAGGAGTAGAAGAAGAAGAAGGAGAAGTAGGAGAAGAAGAAGGAGAAAAGTAGAAGAAGAAGGAGAAGAAGTAGAAGGAGTAGAAGAAGAAGAAGAAGCAGTAGAAGAAGAAGAAGTAGAAGGAGAAGAAGAAGAAGGAGAAGAAGAAGCAGTAGAAGAAGAAGAAGTAGAAGGAGAAGAAGAAGAAGAAGGAGAAGAAGAAGGAGAAAAAGTAGAAGTAGAAGGAGTAGAAGAAGGAGAAGAAGTAGAAGAAGAAGGAGAAGAAGGAGAAGAAGGAGAAGGAGGAGAAGAAGTAGAAGAAGAAGAAGGAGAAGAAGAAGAAGGAGAAGAAGAAGAAGAAGGAGAAGAAGAAGTAGGAGTAGAAGAAGAAGAAGGAGAAGAAGTAGGAGTAGAAGAAGAAGAAGGAGAAGAAGAATAAAAATAAGAAAAGAATAAGAATGAAAGAGGAAGAGAGAGAGAGGGAGAAAGGAAGGGATAAAAAGAAAAGGGGGAAAAAGATCAAAAAAAAGGGGATGAAAGAGATAGAGATAGAGAAAGAGGAGGATAAAGAAATTCTGAGTCTGTCAGTGATGTGCAGGCGTGCACAAGTTTGCTCAGAGATGATTTCGTGCCGAAATTGAAACAACGGTGCACGACGTAGAAGTCAGAAGAGAAAAGTATATTACTTATAGGATTAGTGTCGGTAATTTTAGATAAAAAATGAGAGCGAGAGAGAGAGCAAGGAAGAGCGAAATAAATAGGTAGAAAGAGAGAGGACAGGAGAGAAAGAGAAAGAGAAAGAGAAAGAGAGGGATGTAGAAATAGTGAGAAAGACGTTAAGAAAAAGATAGCGATGAAGGACGAAAGAAGGAAGGAAGGAAGGAAGGAGTTTCAGCGAACCGTGAAATCTTCTTCACAAGGCGCACTCCGCGTTCGACGGGCAATATTTCACGTAGCCATAATGCCCCTCCTTTCTTTCTCTCTCTCTTTCTTCCGGGTAATAATACCGCACAATTACCGCAGATCTAAAGTTCGCGAAAGAAGGGAAATAAAATCAGCATAAAGTGTGCTACCAAATGGCGCCAGCAGACCTTTAATGAAAGTGGTAGCACGGTGGCTAAAGAAAGCACCACGGGGGGATCCCATCCCATCCCACCCCACCCTCTATCATCCTCTTCCCCTTTTCCTACCACTCCTTCTCCACTCCTCCTCTACCCTCCTCCTATCCCCCTTAAATTAATTCACGACGAATTACGTGCGCGCCAGCTGTTCGAACAGTTGTGCTTATTTATGAACCGTCTAAGATCTTCGTAGTTTTCTAAAAGCGAATTTATCATTATAATTTGTCCTTTGTGAAAATCGTTTATTATATATAGTATATATAGTTTGATTTTTTGAAATCACCGATTCAATCTTATTGACCTTATCACACTGGCGAAAAATGAATTCTGGATCGTTTCGATGGCTGGATCATTCTGATATTTTACAGTTTCGACACACAGAAACATTTTTGTCCTTTCACGTTTCTCTTACTTTCTTTGTTTCCTTCTTTTTCTTTCTTTTTACTTCTTTCTTAAGAACTTCCACTTGGTCATATATTAAAAGAGATTTCATACAATGGAGATATATTATCGTATATAATCGTGCGATTATGTATCAAATTAAAGTAAGCGGATTATCCTTACATATCCTCATAATCGCACATCGACAAAAATTTCTACGTGTAATTATATTTAATAATAATTATAGGATTTTATGGCAGTTTACACGAATGATATTTATTTTTATGATGACGACGACGACGATTTGATAAAAGAACACTTACTGTCATACACATATATGTCTGTCGTCGTTGATATTATAGTTGCTATCTATATACGATAATATTTCATACCATGTGTGAATAATAATACCATAATAAAAGCAGAGATAGACCAAGATATGTTATTTGTTTCCTTTTTTTGTATATTTTTTCTTTTCTTCTTTTTTTATATTTTTTTATTTATTTATTTATGACGTTCAACGTGGTTATATTTAGCGGAAAAAAGAAGAACAAAACAAAAAAATATGGCCGAAAAGTGAAACAAAAACGTTCAGTCATATTTCTTTTGTTGGTTGCACATTAATTTATTTTTTAGCACTATCTTTATTTTTTTTGGTTTTTTTCGTTTTTTCTTTTCACACACACACACACACACACCCTTTCTCTCTTTCTTGATAAACTTAGAAAGGAGAACGTTACAAAATATATCTACACACAGAACAAGACACATTCATTTGAAATAATTCGAAAGTACAAAAATTATTCTAAATTTACCCTGACACATATTATGGCGTCCATTTCGACGCACTACTCACAGCCATTCTCTTTCCTTTCCTCGCCTTTCACCGGTGACGATGATTATATACTCTTTTTCTTTTTTTTATCTTTTTTCTTTTTTTTCCTTTTTATCTTTTTTATCTTTTTTCTTTTTTGTTCTTTTTTCTTTTTTGTTCTTTTTTATCTTTTTTTTCTTTTTTGTTCTTTTTTTTTCTTTTTTGTTCTTTTTTGTTCTTTTTTTTTCTTTTTTGTTCTTTTTTGTTCTTTTTTTTCTTTTTTGTTCTTTTTTGTTCTTTTTTTTTCTTTTTTTCCCTTTCTTTTTTCCACAATCCTTTTTTCTTTTGCCGTTATAAATCAACTATGGCGTTATATTCTTTAAAATGGAATGAAAGAAGAAAAAAGAATAAAATAAAATATGCCGATTTACAAATCATGTTCCTTCTCTCTCCTTCCTTCTCTCACACTAAAATATTTTGTATTTACTTCGAAGCAACATCTTCGTCCTATTGATAATAATGGATTTAATTATACAGACGTAAATTATCAAAATTATTACTGTGTTTTTGACATAAAAATAAACCCGAATTACGACGAGGATGTGCTTTGACTTCGAAGTAATTAACAAAAATAAGGTACGATAGCCGTGGTAAAATCAGCACAACGAATAAAATTTATTTTATATTTTGCAGAAAATTAAAAAATTTTTCTTTCTTTTTTTTTTTTTTTTATATGGAACTATATGAAGAATTTTTATAACGTACCACGGCTATCCTATCTGGAAAACAATTTTTTTTTCTCTCCTCATATCGGCATATTTTATTTTAGGTAATCTTTTATGCGCGTAAAAAATAACTGCACGAAGAACAAACATATCGCGTAAATCAAAAGATACGGGGTAGTGTAGCGTTGGAAAATGTGTTTTTTCTCTCTTCCTTTCCTTTTTTTCCCTTTCCTTTTTTTTGTTTTTTTTTCCTTTTCATTTTTTTGTGTTTTTTTTTTCCTTTCCTTTTTTTGTGTTTTTTTTTTCCTTTTCATTTTTTGTGTTTTTTTTCCTTTTCTTTTTTTGTGTTTTTTTTCTTTTCTTTTTTTGTGTTTTTTTTCTTTTCTTTTTTTGTTTTTTTTCTTTTCTTTTTTTGTTTTTTTTCTTTTCTTTTTTTTGTGTTTTTTTTTCTTTTCTTCTTTTTGTGTTTTTTTTTTCTTTTCTTCTTTTTGTGTTTTTTTTTTCTTTTCTTCTTTTTGTGTTTTTTTTTTTCTTTTCCTCTTTTCGTGTTTTTTTTTCTTTTCTTCTTTTTTCTTCTTTCTTTAAATGTTCATCGTCAACCGGTGAAAGTGTTTCCAACTAACAATATATCTTCGTTTTCTTCCTTTTCTTTTGTCTACCAAACTATCCAGAATAAGCCAGATTAAATTAACTATACTAAAACGATTTTCAAGGGAAATAACGAAGATCTAAACTATTAAACATCTTTTTCTTTTTATTCTCTCATTCTCACTCTCACTCTCACTCTCACTCTCTCTCTCATTCTCTAATAAGCGATAAACATTAGTGTATATATAGCATATATATTCGCTCGATCGATTTCTATATACTACTACTCGATCACCAGCTATTCTGGTTTTATATATGGTTCGAGTATGTCGATCGTAGCGAAGAACCCTCTCTCGCCTATCGTCATTTTTCTACAACCGATGTTGTAGGGCGAGCAAAAATGACGATAAAAATAATAATAGTAAAGCGTTATACTTTATAGGAGGATCAGTGGCGTGAGATGGTTCGTCTTTAGATTTAGGCCGATTTTTACTATTTTTAGCTATGGAGTTAATGGTAGGATTGGTAGTTTGCAATGTTGGTGGTCGATGAGCATGATTTGGGCCACTAGGATGATGATTTTCCGTAGAAGTGGGGTCGTTTTCCTTATCTCTATTCGGTTGGTTCGGATAAAATATCTTGTGGTGGGGATATCGACTGGCCAATTCCGTTTTACCCGTTGAGGGGGGGATAACTGTAATAAGATCGCTTTTAAAATAAAGGAAAACAAAACAAAAGGAAAGGAAGAAAGATAGAAAGAGAAAAGACATTGCTATGATACATCTAACTAACGAAACATTATTATCCATGAGAAAAATAACAAGGAAGAGAAGAGAAGCAAAAGGAAAAGGGAAGGAAAGGAAAGGAAAGAAAGAGACGTATCGAGAACGATACATTTCCATCCTTCCATTTTCTTTTTCTATATATCTTAAGCTTTTTTACTTACCATATAAACGAATAGTGCTGTCAACCTCGCCGAGAGAATTCTTCGCCACACAGTGATAAGTACCAACGTCGTGCTCCTGTACTCTCATTATCGTCAAGGTCATGCGTACTTCGTAATAAGACTTCTGAATCGTTTCGACTAAATGATGCGAGTTGGTCATCATCATCGTTCCTGTTTTTTTGAGAAAATGAAATAAATATAAAGAAAAACAGGGAGAGGGGCGGGAAGGGGGACATACACACACAAGATTATTATTTACAAGAGGTTCATTAGAGATATCGAGATTCATAAAAAAAATTTATCGCATTCCCGCCCCCTTTTTATAATCTACCCCCGTTTGAAAGAACGGATAATTTCAAATAGAGATAGTTTTTACCTTTTTCGTTGGTCCAATAATAAATCGACATAGGGGATGCTTCGGCGTTACATTCCAAGGTAACTTTGCCATGTAAGAAAGTTCCAAGTAGTTGATTGGGTACATGGATAGCGGGAACAACTGAAAAAAACAATACCGATATTATATCTAATATCAATCGAAATGTTGTGACATTGATGATCCAAGTCATACATATATATTTATGCGCGTGCACGCGCACACACACATATACGTTTATGTATCGAGATTGTTACTTCGACATTTTGGCGTTCGTTCGAATTAATTTACAAAATTATATCTGTACAATTATACGAATATTATTTCATGGAATGTAAAAAAAAAAGAAAAATAAATCTTATCTAATCAAGACATGGCCTTCTTTTATTATTATTTTTTTTTAATAATGTCAAATGACTTAGACCATACGTACGTATACGCGGATACGTACATCTTACATTTATTTTTGATAAACGTTTAATTACTTACAATGAACGTTTAAGTTATATCGTTTGCTGACAGACGGTGGAATTCCATTAGTGGCGATACACATATAAGCTCCCGTATCGATCCTTGAGACTCGTGCCAATTTCAATTCCTCTCCGTGAAACTCTTCTACCATTGTAACTGCAAAAGAGAAAAGAAAATAAAAAAAAAATTAGAAAAATAAAATGAACGATTTGAACAAAGGGGCGGATGAGATGGGAGGAGTTAGGGAATAGAAAAATAAGTATCCAACGGTTCGAAAGGAACTGTTAGAGGATGTCTCATTCGATCGTTTTATCGGAGGTGTTCCGTTTAAATTTCCAAAGTAAAAAAAAGAAAAGAAAAAGACAAAGAACGGAAAAGAAGAAAAATAGAGGGAGTTTGAGTGGGAGGAGTTGAAAGAGAGCACGTGACTATTAAGTCACCTTAATGCTTTCCATTGTTAAGTAGTTCGAAGGGGGAAACGGTAGAGGGGAGAGAAAATGTTGATAGGACGACGGTAACATCGAGAAGAGGGAAAAGCGTTAACCGCTAAACCGTGCAAGAGTTTCCTTGTGATTCACCACTAACAACGATGAGAGGACGTTGAGGAGGATGAGGACGAGGACGAGGACGAGGACGAGGACGAGGACGAGGACGAGAGCTAGGGTGATGGGTTGAGAGGTAAGGACGAGGAAAACGACGAGGACGAAGGAGAAAGAGGATGAGGATGAGGATGAGGATGAGAGGAAGAAGGAGAAGTAAGAGGAGGAGGAGGAGGAGGAGGAGGACGTCGCGAGGTATATGGCTCATTAAAGCGGCTCGTGTTTGTATGCCACACCGCAAGGCGGTTTAGAATTGGACGTAATCTCAAGTAGAAGACCAAAGTCAGATTTTCAGCTAAATTGAGAAGATCCGCGACTTGAAATCCGCGACAGCGTGAAGGAGGAGAAGAAGAGGAAGAGGAGGAGGAGGAGGGACAGCTGTTAGACGTGAACGTTTCCAGGATCTTGCGTGGCATAGTAGTTTTAGCATCCTCCTACTCCTCCACTTCTTCTCACTAAAGAGAAGAAAAAAAGAGTAAGAACGCGTTACTCTTACGAAACGACGATGGAGGAGGGGTGAGGGAGGAGGGGCGTGTGCCACGTGTTCGAAGAAACTTCTCCTTCGACTCTCTCTCTCTCTCTCTCTCTCTCTCTCTCTCTCTCTCCCTGGATTCCTTGCTAAAAGAATATTACGTACTTTATTGTAAAGGTCTCAAAGAAAATAAAGTAAATAAATAAATAAGTAAATATCTCAAATCAAGTCTTTTTTATTTCTTCCTTTTCCTTTCTTCTTTTTTTTTTTTTTTTTTTTTTTTATTTTAAAACAAATATGCAAGATCTTACGATACACATGGAGATAATTTATCGCGATACCTTATCGCGATGAAAATAAATTGCATTTATTTATTTTCAAGTATCCTTGAAACTTGAACTAAAGTTCCATACTAAATATTAATCATTCCCTTGTAACGAAACTAAATTGATTTATCAAAATTTTCATTCTAAAACATTATACACACATACACACATACACACATACATATATTTTTTGTTTCTTTCCTCAAATGTTATTAATCACAGGTAAAATAATCGCGTCGTATTTATGATAGGGGTAAGTGAGAGAAGAGGAGGAGGTGGATGTGTTGGGGAGTGGGTGGATGTCGGACAATCATAAAGATTTAGAAAGGTAAACGCGTTTTGCATGTTAATGATCGAAAAATCAGTAATATCGTGCCCGTGGAGGTCCGATAGAGGAAGCCGTACCGAAATCTTCGGGGGTGGCGTGATGTGGGGTGGTTTGGGGTGGCGTGGCGTAGAGAGGGGTGGGTGGGAGGGAGAGAGAGAGAGAGGACTCTACTGTCGTTGCTGGTATAAAAGTGCTCTTGCCATGTGTCGCAATGTCTCGAGTCATATACATCGTGCTGCAACTGTGTCTGATAGTGCAACGGAATTTGCCCGCCATTAGTAACACCATGCCGTTGTGAATACTAAGTACCTCGTTTACATCGGGTTCAAAACCGGAAGGAAGAAAAGGAAAGGAAAGGTAAGGAAAGGAAAGGAAAGGAAAGGAAAGGAAAGGAAAGGAAAGGAAAGGAAAAGAAAAGAAAAGAAAAGAAAAGAAAAGAAAAGAATGGTAGGAGTCTTTGCAGACCGTCAAAAGAGGAAGAGAGAGAGAGCTTGAGGGTAAGGATGGGGGTTGAAGGGTGGAAGAGAATTGCTTCAATTCAAAAATATTCTCTTATCGATCCAATAATAATAATAATAATAATAATAATAATAATAATAATAATAATAATAATAATAATAACAATCATAATATTATTATTAATAATAATAATAATAATCATAATATTATTATTAATAATAATAATAACAATTATAATATTATTATTAATAATAATAATAATAATCATAATATTATTATTAATAATAATAATAATACAGTTTATAATAACTTTGTTCGATAAATCCGTATGGAAAAAAAAAAGGAAATGGAAAAAGGGAAAAGTAATTAATTATGTATATAAACTTATGCATTTACGTACGTATGTGTGTATGTATGTACGAATTTATTTAGAGAGTACATAATACCGGAGAATATAAATCGAAAGTTTCTGGATGATTTGTTCTTTCTTTTCTTTTTTTTTTTTTTTTTTTGAATCAATTACTCCCTCCTTTTACGACGAGACTCTTCGAGCTTGTTAGTTAGGCTCGTTATAATTCGGAGAAGGAAATATAATTAGCCGAAAAAAAGATTCAAGAGAGATTTTTAAAATAATCGAGAAACTTTCTGGAAGGGAGGGAGAGAGACAGAGAGAGAGAGAGAGAGAGAGAAGGGAGTGGAAGATCACCCACGCGATCTTCTGGTTCAGCGCACCTATAGATTAATCTGGAGATCACAATTGGAACCTTTTTTCTTTTCTTTTTTTTTTTTAAATTAATGAATAAATGAATGGATGAGTGAATGAATGGATGAGTGAACGAATGACAAACTCGTGTTCACTTTATTAAAAGGGAGAGAAAATAAAATGAAAGAAAAAACAGGGAGTAGGAATAAAAAGTTCGTATCGATTACACTCTCCTTCCTTCCTTTTTATATTTTTATTTTTATTTTCTTTTTGTTCCGATTAATGCTAAATTGTAAAATGACGATGCATATTTAAAAAATTACCGAAGCTTAATAATCGATATAATCCTGATTCATCGTTTTATGAATCTTTAAAGAGAAAACTTCTTTACTATGCGAATATATCGACCATATTCCATCTCTCTCTCTCTCTCTCTCTCTCTCTCTCTCTCTTTCGTATATAATGTAAGTCACGCGCATGTAAATCTCGTATTAATTGTTTCCAACATCGCGTTACCTCGTTTCCTCGTCATATTTCATTATACAAAGAAAAAAAAACAAGGAAAAGATAAAAAAAATAAAGAGTATAAAAGAAAAAAGAAAGGAAAGAAGGAAGGAAGGAAGGAAGAAAACAAGAAAGAAGTTCGCTGTTAATTATCATCCCTCCATAACTAAATATATTAAATATAATATGGTCATATATTTACATATACATGTATACATATACATACATACATATATATATATATATATATATACATGTAGAGATAGGTTAGTTGGATGGCAATGGAGGAGAACTACAGTGATTTGCCATTCATGAAATCGCTTATCAAGACTTAGTTAGGCTTAGTCATTAAACTATCGCTTGAAAAATGTTGATATCGGTTTTGTTATAGAAATTTAATTAAATTTTCTTGGCAATTATTCCGGAGGTACTTATAAATGAAAAAAAGAGAGAGAGAGAGAGAGGAGTGAGTGAGTGAGTGAGTGAGTGAGTGAGTGAGTGAATGAATGAGTGAGTGAGTGAATGAGTGAGTAAGTGAGAGTGTAAGAGAGAGAGAGAGAGAGAGAGAGAGAGAGAGAGTGTGTTGCGGGAGGGGATAGAGGGTGGAAGAACATTTGAATATTCACGAGTGGCACGATTGCGTCTGAGGAGAGCACAATTATACGTACATTCTACTTTACATGGAGAAACGGTAGAGATATATATTAAATCTTACCATGAGACTTACGGTTCCAAGCACTTCCTACTGGTTCCCGAAGTATAATAGGCTTGCCGTCTTCTCTGCGCCAGGTTATGCGGGGTTCGGGTACGCCTTTTGCACGGCACGTTAACTTCGCCTGTACGTGTTATGAAAGCAGAATTATAAATAGAATAGACTTTATTATTGCGTTATGCTAATAGCCCTATGTACTATCCATCTATCTATCTATTTATCTATCTATCTGTCCGTCTTCTGTCTATTTACCCATCCTGTCTTATTCGTTACGTTCGAACCCCTCCGAAAGTCGAAAACAATCGAAACGAGCTCAAGAGTGCGATAAAATCGTTGGAGGAGAAAAGGAATTGATCGCCATGGATCTATGGTGTTATCAAGTTGTTCCCTCGTAAACTTTCTC
>OU426869.1:3369434-3371934 GCA_911387685.1 Dolichovespula media
TTCATTTTTTTTTTTATTTTTCCTTCTCTCTCTCTCTCTTTCTCAATCCCCATTTTTCGATAGAAGACAAATTACATTTCTTTCCTCTTTTTTTTGTTCACCCCTCCTCACCCTTCCCACTGTTCTCTTCTTTTTCCTTCTTTCTTTCTTTTTTTCCCTCCCCTTGTTTTTCTCTCTCTTCTTTTTCTTCTTATTCTTCATTGCATTTTGATTTATACTCATATAGATCAATTAATTATTAGGATATTATACACGGTAATTTATATATATACATACATATACATATATATATATATATATATATATATATACATATGTATGCATGTATATATATATATATATATATATATATATATATATCGAATCATTAATAGTTTCTTAAAAATTTAAACTTACCAGGAATTCTTCTCGCGTGAATCGAATATATCAGTAATGATAGTAGCAGGAATTTTCCTGTCTCTACCATTTTGCCGCCTTTATAGATCCGACTGTAACAGATAAAAAGTATACATAAGCATTGCGTTCTTGTATAATGTAACGGGTGAGAGTATAACTTTAATCACCTTCGATGCATTAGTTTTTTCTTTTTTTTTTTTTTTTATTTTATTTAATTCGAAATAAGGGATAAAAGATTTGTCGTTGACAATGGTCTTTAGCAATACGAAATCGTAGGAACGTAAAAGGCGCACGTAGAATTCTATTTCGTGTTTCCCCATTTTTTTTTCCTTTCCTTTTTCTTAAACTAACAAAGAGCGTTTTCGCTTTGTTCGTATCTTTTTAAAAGGTACGACGGATAATCAAGGTGATAAAAAATTTATTGTCTCTTTCGGTCTTTATTCGAGTTAACCGATTTCACGGAATCAAATTGTCGAGTAACTTTTATTTCTTTGAATTGATTCGAATCAAACGAAAAAAAACCCCCTTCCATCCTGTATTCCCCTTAACCATTTCTTACGTATGTTCGTACCACAAAAAAGATTTAAAAAAAAGAAAAAAGATCGAAGAAAGTAAGGAAGACAGGAGTGAGAGTAATAGAAAATTGATCAACGTGTGCTCAGATTTTAATTATTCGTCGCTAATTTTCTTTTTTTTTTTTCTACTTCTCTTTCGTTTCTTCACAACTCAATGACTTTGGATAAAGAAGGATTAAACAATCATCGGAATTGTACGTTCCAAATAAAAACGATCTATTTCATTTGAAATCGGGAAATATTAAAAATTTTACATCCCCCAATGTAATCAATATAAACGCTTCTTTCATTCCTTCCTCTCTTTTTTATCTTTTTATTTCTATCTTTGATAAAATTAGAACAAGATCGATCCGAGTTCAACTCTTTTTGTTTAGCCGTTCGATAAGACGACGAACGACTAACTTCTACTTTGAATGTCTCGGAATAAGAAACAAAATGGTAGTAGTAGTAGGAGGAAGAAGAGAAAGAAGAGAAAGAAGAAAAAGAAGAAGAAGAAGCAAAAGAGCATAATATTCCTTTCCTTTCAACAGCTATCCTTGGAAAGATCCATGTCATGAACTACTAGTTCACCCCTCAACGAAAGGTAGTATACACACTACCTTCCCAAAACTTATTTAATACGTATTCTGAAATACGTAATATCTTTTCTCCACCCCCATTCTATCCTCCTCCTACTCCACCACCACTACCGCCACCGGCACCACCACCACATCCCGTTCCCGCCCACTTTCGGTACCACCTTTTTCCAACGCCGTTTTCCATCTACACAACTGCGAAGGCGATATCACTTTTCTAAACTTGGTCTGCATAGTTTGAAGAGAATATCATCGTTCCGCCGACCCCGCGTATCCAATATTCAACGGCCCAACCCTGATGATACAAATCTCCATTACAGTTTTCATCATGGGACACCACCAACACGCAACATCACATACAGCACCACTCAAACACTATCATGGATTTTCTTTCTTTTCTTTTTTTTTTGTCTCTTCTTAATTTTCTATTGATCGTATATTTATTGGGGTTTAAAATACCAATTCCGATCGAATATTCTTATTTTTTTTCGTTAACAATAGAGTAACAATTCATTTATACATCCACGCACGCACACACACGTATATATATATATATATATATATATATTTGAATAAATCATTTTCAACAAAGAAAGTAATATATGTTCGTCATTATTTAAATGGATTGTATAATATATATATATATATATATATATATATATATATATATATATATATATATATGTATGTGTGTGAGACGTGATAATCTAGAATCATCATTTGTGCGAAAGCAAACAGAGTAATCCAAGTGTTCTCCACTGTGATATGTCGAAAGGAGTTTCATACTTCGGAATAGGAAAATCGAAAAGAAAACGACCTCATTTCATTGAAAATAGATAGACTTTCTATCACTGTGACATCGTTGTCGTAGCAGCGACTCTTTTCTCTTTCTTTCTTTATTTCTTTCATTCTTTTTTTCTCTCTCTCTCTCCCTCTCTCTCTTTTTCTCTTTTT
>OU426869.1:3381934-3394434 GCA_911387685.1 Dolichovespula media
GCATCCTCCCCTAACCCGAACCCTAACCCTAACCCTAACTCTAACCCTAACCCTCCCATCTCCTTCTTTCACCGATAAACCATACATCCCTAATATTTATAGCCAGCTGAGCGAGCGCCTTCTTACGATTTAAGAAATAATGATATGAAATTAAAAAAAAAAAAAAAAAAAAGAAGAAAGGAAAAAGACAATTTTTCAAAAGAAAGAAAGAAAAAGAGAGGAGAGAAACAATTCAAAGGACATTATATACAGATAAAAGTAAGAGGATAATATGATAAGAAGAAGAATAAGACAAAGAAAAAGAAAAAAGGAAGAAACTTTACCCTTGCGTTCTTTTTTTTAAGAAAATAAGGACATCGACTATATATATATATATATATACATATATAGGGATATGTACATATATATATACATATATATACATGTCTCCTATAATCGCTAAAAGATCGTCACACGCATTAGTCCTTTGTACAATATAATGTCATAATAATACATGTAAAGCTACCTCCTCTCTCCCTCCCACCCACAATCCCTCAATCCATTTCTAACTGGTATTAAGGTTATGACGATTATCTAGTCTCGATATGGTCGACATTTTCTATCCGATTAAACATCAAATTTGATCAATGAAATTATTCACAAACGTTCAAGAAAAATGAAAAGAAAAAAGAAAAGAAAAGAAAAGAAAAGAAGAGAAAAGAAGAAGAACAAAAATCAGAAGAATAAAAATCGAAAGGAAGGAATCGCATAGAAAATTATTTCCCCATATAATCTGTCTCCGATAAAGAATTTCCGTCGAAATCGCGATCAAATATTGCGATCGGCGAGAGGCAAATGGAATTTTTTTTTCGTTTTTCTTTTTCTTTTTTATTTTTTTTTTTTTTTCCAGAGGGAGGGATGCGTATCAAGACCAATTAAAGTTCCAACGAGTAAAATTCATTTCTTCCTTGAAACGTACATATAAACGCGAATTAACGTAGCAAACATATAGAAATGCATCATCTGATGAACACGTCTCTACCCATTACACCGAACAGTGTGCGAGCGCGCGCGAGAATGTAGGGTAGACAGTGTACCCCAATTGCACCATTTACCGTGCCTGTCAAAGTGGCAAAGGGTCATCTGACCACACATTAAACGTGTGGTTGCTATTTGCCAGATTGCCACTCATCGCTCAACGAGACGAGTCCCATGAATCGTGTCGATGCGTGACAAACTCCGCTATATTACATGCAAATCCCGAGTATGATTCACAGTATAAATAATCTGGATTGTTTGCGTGTTAGAGAGTTAACGCGGAGAGAAACGTACGCATGCGTCCGCACGCGCGCGCGCGCTCACGGAAAGAGAGTTAGAGGGGATAGTGTTAATAAAAATATTCATCTACGAAGAAAACTATTTCTACGATTTGACCAAGGATTGCGAGAGCGTGAATGCGATTGAAAACGAAAGAAAAAAAAAGAGGAAGATAAAAAAAAAAAAAAACGCGAGAACACGAAACGAACGAACGCGGATCATCGAAATATCAAGGGTGATACTGAGTCGAACGCTTTTCTCTCTTTCTTTTTTTTTTTTTTTTTTTTTTTCCCCAATCCCTCGATCAATTTAACAACTAACTGCATGATCGTCATCCCTATCTCTCGGCCACCTATAAAATGTATTTTTGTTATTATACGCGAAAACCAAACCGGAGAAATAATACCACAACCACTCGTGCGGTGCGTAAATTGCGTATTAAAGATCGATTATATGGAAAACATTGGCTCTCCCTTTTGCTTTCGTTCTCCCTCTTTCGCTCTTTTTCTCTCTCTCTCTCTCTCTCTCTCTCTCTCTCTCTTTGTTTCTCGTTTGCTCATTCGCAAATTCGGCTCTTTCACTCTTTCAGAATTACATGTAAAGCTGATTAAATTATTGAACCGATACAAAATACGTATTTGAATTATTACAATCGAATATGCGTGGGAGTTTGTATGTGTATGTGCGTGGTGTATATATATAATGTATAAATAGATATATATATATATATATATATATACGGCAGTACAATAATGGCCAAAGAGATGGATTATTGTCATTGAACATTCTGGATCATTCGGATTTGATTATAACGTTTCAAATAGTAATTCAATAGATTTCTGTAATAATTACTGAAAATAAGGATGATAATGCGTTTCACAGAGAATCATACAAGTTAATTGTAAAATTAGCGATCCCTTTACAATTTAAACGACGAATTTTTAATTCCTTGTGAGACAATTTGCAAAGAAAAAAGAAAAAGAAATAAATAAATAAATAAATAAATAAATAAAAGGAAAAAAACTACATACCAAAAAAAAAAATATATATATATATATACAACGTGATAAAACGTGATGGAACAATGAACGTTCGATTGTCGGAAAATAATATTTTACGATGGGTATAGTGTTTGATACATTAGAATTGGAAAATGAGCGTAGATCATCCTAAACGTTCTTGGATGCTGTTAGAAAAAAGAGGAAGAAGAGGAAGAAGAGGAGGAGGAGGAGGAGGTAGAGGTGGAGGAGGAGGAGGTGGAGTAGCGGAAATGCCGGAACAATGAGATAAGACTGAGAAAGAGAGAGAGAGAGAGAGAGAGGATGATTACACTTTTTCGGGATGTAATTTACGTTTTTTTTTTTTTTCCTTTCCTCTCCATGGAAAAAGAAACGAATGGACCAAAAAGAGAAAGAGAGAGAAAACCAAGCCGTAGGTAGGAGTTTAAGTTGTGGTTAGGCAAGGCATAGGGCCAAAGGCATCGGCCAAGGGCATCTGCAAGGGCATCCGCAAAGGCAAGAGATACGGTTAAAGACAGCGGCCTAAGCAACCGAGGAAGACGGTCGTCGTGCAAGAAAATTAGCAACGTTTGCTTCGCGCTGAGAGTTATGAGGGCTTTGTAGCCGAACTCTACTCATGAACATTAAGGGTCATTACAATGGCGATAAATTATGGACGAGTGTCTCGCGAAATATTTATGTTATCAATTCCGCGGAACGTGAACTGGTAACCATTGAAGGTACATAAGGGCTTGGAACCATAAAACGATTAGAAGAAGACGATTATTTTGAAGTGCGCTTATTCAGTCAATTTTTCTTCTTCTTCTTTTTTTTTTTTTTTTTTTTTTTTTTGAATGAGAGAAAAAGACAGACAGACAGAGAGAGAGAGAGAGAGAGAGAGAGAGAGAGAGGGGGGAAGTTAAATTTTTTTCTCTCTTACTTTACTTTTTCTTTTTTTTAATATATTATTTATTATATGTATATATATATACACAAGAAAAAAGGTTCGATATATAGAGTCGACTAGATTTTTATGACGCTATCCTATTAATTGAAGGTTGTAAATAGCAAAGTCTTAAGGAATGTTCCTCCTCCTCCTCCTTCCTTCTCCTCTCCCCACCGCCCCCCCCCCGTCTCTCACTCTTAAATCTTATTACTTTTTGTCCATTAAAATTGCATTTTACTTTCGTAAAAAAGAAATCTAGTAGGAATACGATTAATGATACATGTACATGTACATATACATATATATTTTCTCTCTCGGGAAAATGTGTATATATATATATATATATTTTCTCTCTCGAGAAAATGTTTCGAGTTTCTTACATACATTAACAATACATGGTACGTATCTCGTTCATACGTATCTCGTTCGTACGGATAACATATCGAAAACGTTTACGTCACGTTCTCGAACTCGTTTATCGTTTTCTCTCTTTATTCTAACGCTAGTACATACGAACGCACTTGACTTGGATAACGGTGGTGGTTACGACAGGGTGGTTGCGACAGGGTGGTGGCGTTAGTGGCATCGGTGGAAGTAATGCAGGGCGTTGGTGAGAGGAGGAGAAGGGAAGGGGGTTGTACGCGAGGTCCGACGGAATAAAATAACAAAGTGAAATCCAGCGTGAGATATTTCTTCCTTTTACCCTTGTGAATTTCATCCACTTCTTCCGACTCTTTTCTCCCTACTCCTCGTCTAACAATCTCTCTCCCAACCCCCCTCCTTCAATCTCCTGTCCTCCCGCCGTTAACTGAAACTGAATTCCTACCCCATTATTCGGCTCAACTTTTTTCCTGCCGTTCCGGTAACGCGCAAGAACCATTCGAGCAGCCATTACACATGAATTCGTATTTGAAATACGCGGAGAGTTCGGGCTGGGTTTGGGTTTGGGTTTGGATTTAGGTTCGGGGTGAAATTGAAGGGAAGGATGGTTGATGGGACGGCGGTGGCGGTTTACTTCGTTGAGAACGATTGAATATTATCCAAATATAAGACCGGTCAAAGATTTCTAAATGATTTTGGAAGAAGATTAATCTATTTGTTCTTTCCTTCTTCGCTCTGCTTTCTATTTTTTGTTTTTTGTTCTTTTATTTTTGGATCGTCCAACAAGCTTCTCTCCTCGGTCCTTTTACCACCAAGCGGACATAACTTTTGGAGTATAGTACTAACACCGATTCTCTCTCTCTCTCTCTCTCTCGTCTCCCGCCCCCAACCCTCTTTTCAACGAGTCAAAATATATTCGTTCGAAGGCGCCATCGACACGACTCGAAAAGCGTCGATGAGTATTCGTCATTAAACAAGAAGACCGATTTGTCATAAACGAAGACACCTACCATACGTATTTCCCAGCGATATATCTATATATATATATATATATATATACATACATACATACATACATATATATATATATATATATATATATATATATATATATATATATATATATAAAGTCAAACTTTTCGTTATAGATTTCCTAACATTAATCTCGAGCTTCTCCCGCGATTTCGAAGAACGCGCAAGCTCGCATCGTAACGTTTTTCTACAAAAAAAGAGAGAGAGAGAGAGAGACGTACATATGAACGTATAAACGTAATAGATGAGAGCGTGCGCGCACGCAAGCGCACACATAGCCGCATACATGCGCTATGACACGAACGTTCCCTTCGATCGACGATAGTAAAAGAAACTGTTACATTAATATCACCAAACGAAAAACTTCATTTTATGGATGAGAGATCTGAAGAACTTTTAGCCGACGTGTTAGTAACGCCTCTAATGATACTTTTTATCTCAACAAGATATATATATATATATATATATATATATATATATATATATATATTGTTGAGATAAATATATATATATATATATATATTTCAGTTGTTTCGAATCTTTTGAAATATCATGATGAAGCCGACCCTCGAAGAAAGATCGATGGATCGGTCGTGTCGATAGATCGATACGACTATTGCCAAGTTTGTCTAAATTTAACCGAAAGAATGATCTCTCTCTCTCTCTTTCTCTCTCTCTCTCTTTCTCTTTTTATTTTTTTTCTTTTCTTTTTAATAAGCCTGTCACGACGTGCCAATTATCGCGGATATTCGCGCGTTTATGTTACTATAATATAAGAACACGTTGGAAAAGTGTGAGAATCTACGTTTCACCGTGAAATATATTAATATGCATGATTATGGAAAATTTTAATTAAAACAACGCGCACCACAATGCGGAGTACTTTTTATATTCGCTATATAGAGAGGATAATAATAAAAAAAAATAAAAAAATAAAAAAATAAAAAAAGAGGAAAAAGTAAAAAGAACGACAATGTTTCGACATATATTTACTAAAGCATTTCGTGGTAAAGGATAATAACGACATGATGAATGATCGAAACCGAAAAGATCGATAGAGAATCAATTTTTACAATTAATTTTGATCGAGTAGACACACCTGTACGACTAATATCATTAGAAATCAATGATTGATTAATACGATCTACCGATCGATACGTATTCGAATGACGAACGTCAAAACGATCCGTAAATAATTCACGCGAACAAAACTAAATCACGATCTATCGATTCATCGATCCTAATACATAAACGAATCACCTTTCTTACCATTCGCAAAGCTCACTTTTTTGCTATATAATACGCGGACGCGCATACAGATCTCCAATGGAATACGAATCGCGTAATAAATCGATCGATCCCGAATGATTAAGGTCCGAGAAACATTATTGAAAAAAAAAAAAAAAGAAAAAAAAAGGAAAGAAAGGAAAATAAAAAATTAAAAAAAAAAAAGGGGGGGGGAGTATCGAAACATTTGCCTTCTATTTAAATACACGCAGGTATCTCGAAACTAATCAAAACGTTCCGTTAATTAACTAACTTTTTCATCAAATTTTATCATTTTTACTAACTCTTTCTATCTCTTTCTCTATTAAGCTTTCTCTATTTTACACGGCGGGCAAAAAAATTAAAGAGAGAGAGAGAGAGAGAGAGATAGAGAGAGAGAGAGAGAGAAGAAGAAAAAGGGAAGTAGTCATCATCGCGTATCAACCGGGTATGAAAAGAAAATACAAAAGTGACGTAGCGATCAGGAATATTTTCCTCTCCGTCGCTTATCATTGGATGAACGACGAGAAACAAGGCTGGCATATAAAATAAAATAGATTTGGCAAAAATGTTACGTTCGGTAAAATGGAGAAAGGATGCAGAAATAGGTAGATAAAGGGAGAGATAGAAAAAGAGAGAGAATATATATATATATATATATATATATATATATATATATATATATATATATATGTATGTATGTATGTATATAGACGTTGAGGGAGAAAGAGAACAAGACAGAGATGGAGTCAGTTTTTCGCGAATGCTATTTGAAAATGTCAGGGATGGTAAAAATTTTTTCAAATTACCACGCGTGGACGATGGACGACGACGATGGCTGTACCGCCGGCTGTCGTGAGTCTGATCGAGCACCAACACGAATACATACGTACGTACATATATACATACATATATACATACATACATATAAATTATAAATAAACATAGGCATATATACTTGTTAAAGAAGAACGACGTAGAATGATGAATTAGCGTTCATCAAATATCGCAAATAACGTTTACATTCTTGGATGAACGTAATTTTCTAAATATGAGAGCGCATTTCTCTTTCTTTTTCTTTTTTTTTTTTTCATAAAACATACTCAACTTCAAGGATCCCTCTTACTCTCTCTCTCTCTCTCTCTCTCTCTCTCTCTCTCTCTTTTTTTCCTTTTATTCCTTTTATCCCGAGAGAGAAAACAAAAAGCATACGGAACTTCGTACACATTAGCTCCGAACTGTTTTGACAAGCTTAGGAAACGAAGTCTCGTGGGTGTGTGGACTTGTGGGTATGTGTGGGTATTGCTTCTGTATGCGCTCTCTCTCTCTCTCTCTCTCTCTCTCTCTCTCGAATCTCTCGTGTAACTCGAGATTTATTCTGCCAGCGATTAAGATAATGCGAGAAAATTCATTTCAATTTTCTCTACCTGTACATGTGATAGAGCATCGATGCGCCAACAAAGGACGCAACAACAAAAAAAATCACAACAACAAGAAAAAACAACGAGGGAGAAAGGACAAGAGTAAGAAAAAAAGCAAGAAAGAAGGATAGATATAAAAAGAAGAGTTAAACGTATCTTTTTTCATTTTCAAATAGGAACGTAGAAAATGAAGAAGAGGTTGTTGAGGGGGTGTGGGTAAATAGGGAGTGAGAAGGGATTGCGTGGGACGGCGTGAAGGTAGCGTGGGTGATAGAAGGAGGAGCAAGAAGAGGAGGTGGAGGAAGAGGAGGAGGAAGAGGAGGAGGAAGAGTATAGTGGAAGGGATAGTGGTGGTGGTAGTGGTGGTATGGGATGGGTGAACCGAATGGCAAATCGCGATGGAATTACCGTCGACTTCGGAATTTAATTCACGGTTAGCGTATTTAAAATGAAACACACGGCACTTTGTCAAAATGTAGCCGTTCCGAGCCGTTCCGAGCTGTTCCGAGTCGAGTCGAGTCGAGTAGAGTCCGTGCCGTGTACACGTAGAGAAATAACTTACGTTTAAATCTTTTGCTGCTCGTAGTAGCAATAAGTCGTTATGCAGGATAACGCTCGGGCTGCGTAGTAATACTCACAACGACGACAACGGGACGTCGAAACCTTCCCCTTTTTGTCTTTCCTCGTCGAGCCACCACAATCGCGGAGCCCTTTATCTGACGTATACGGCCAACGATTTAATACGGGACTGAACGATTTTACCAGTTGGAAAGATTAAATAAATCCGATAAGTTATCTATACTCGAACGGACATTCTTTCGAAATATATGTATATTTTTTTTTCTCTTTTTATTATATATTATATTATATTACATTAAATTATATATAGATGTATGTATGTATGTATATATACATATATATACATGGACGATACGATCCACAAAGAGCGGCCATTATCCATTACCCGATACCAAGTAGGAACCCAAAATTCTCGTAGAATAGACGTGTAAAGTTACGAAAGGAAAGGAGGAGATATTCTATATATGTATGCTTATGTGTACATAGATGTATATATCCTTACAGTTTAACACGTAGATTCACTAATTAGTGGACTAAGAGATAGTAGACATTAGTGGGTGAAAGTTGCACCCTCGAATGCCTTCACAACACATCTACTTCGCCAAGTTATCGGCTTTGCTATATGAAAAACATTATTTTCTTCTACATTCGGCTAATCTGCAAAAGATTGTCTCCTCCCCTTTCCTTCTAACGAAAACTTCTTTCTTCTTCTTCTTCTTCTTTTTCTCTTTTTTTCTTTTTCTTTTTTCTTTTTTTTTGTTACATTTTTTTCTTCTTTTACTCCAACTTTACATGATCGTATGGAGAAAGAAAAAAGGCGGGAAAAAATACACGTGGTCTCTGCTCTATCTATACTTTTAAATGAATATATACATATACATATGTATATGAATATATATATATATATATATATATATATATATATATATATATATATATATATATATATATATATATATATATATATATATATATATCGAATAATATATGTACAGATAATATTGACATGCGCTTCAGTACTCTACGATTAAATTGCGTTTCCGTGTATTGGAAAAAAGAAACAAATAATAAAATAAAATCAAATAAAATCAAATAAAATCAAATAAAATCAAGTAAAATGAAATGAGATGAACCGAAATAAAATAAAATTATTTAATACTACGTGTTACGCAGGACGAGCCCTAGGGTTACAAGGTAATTTTAAAAATCGATTACCTTTTCTCGAGACTTCATAAGCTAATTTTTTTTCCCTTTCCTCTTTCTATTCCTTTTTTCTCTCTTTCTATCTCTCTTTCTATCTCTCTCTCTCCTCAAATTACAAAATCACAAGTCTAAAAACTTTTAAAAGAGCCCATCCTGTAGTATTATTTACACTTAAAAAAAAAGAAAAAAAAAAAAAGCAAAAGTATCCATATTCATATTGATTTAGAAGTTTTTCCTCAATATAAAAACGTAACGTCATGATTACTTATACTTTACCAAATACATATATATATATATATATATATATATATATATATACATAAATGAAATGAAACTGATAATATAACCGTATACTTGGATACCTAACGCAAGTATACATATCCATGCACGTAATTTAAAAGTTAGAAAATAGAAGATAAAAAGTTAAACGCGTCGCCTTCTTTTTCCTTTTTCATTTCTTTTCCTCTTAGAGAGACAGAGATACAGAGAGACAGAGAAACAGAGAGACAGAGAAAAGGACGAAAAAATATTCCAAGTGTGAACCAGATACGACTATCTCACTCTCTCTCTCTCTCTGTATTCTTGAATTCCCGAGATTCAAGATGTTCGGATTAAATAGAAAAAGAGGGACAGAGAATGAGAGAGAGAGAGAGAGAGAGAGAGAAAATTAAAAAAAAGGACAGAAAAGAGGGGAAAAAAAAGGAAAAAAAAGGAAAAGAAATGAACGGATTTTGTGCGACTCGTTTGTACTTCTCTGTCCTCCTTCTTACGGTCCCACCACCACCACCACCATCATCACCAACCAATGGCTTGTTTTTCATAGTAAAAGGTACGAGTAAGTAAAAGTCAAATCCGTCGATATATTCGCAAAGTTGTGAGATTTAAAGTGTGCCTCTATTGTCAGAGAAAACCACTAATTTCTACTTACTCTTGGCGCTTATATCTCTCTCTCTCTCTCATTCTCTTACTCTCGCTCGAGTAATTTCATCGAATACGTACATGCATAAATGCACAGAGAGAAAGAGAGAGAGAGAGAGAGAGAGAGAGAGAGAGAGAGAGAGAAAATTTAAAGAATGGCGAGAGACAAACACACATATCTCTAAGTATATTTCCGTTAAAAAGCAAACTCCAGGTATTACATATAATACATATTTATTCTTTCTTTCTCTATCCATCTATCTATCCATTTATCTATTTATCTATTTATCTATTTATCGATCGATCGATCTGTCTACCTGTCTCCGATCACATAATCACAAAGAATGATGACTACGGCTTTGTTCTTAAAATAAAAATTCGAAACGAGTGCGGAAAGATATTTCGCATAAAGATATGAATATAGAAAAATAGAAAAAGAAGAGGAGGAAGAAGAACAAGAACAAGAACAAGAACAAGAAGAAGAAGAAGAAGAAGAGTAGGAGGAGGAGGAGGAGGAGGAGGAGGAAAGAAAAAAAAACAAAATTGGGAAAAAAAATGAAGCATCCATTTTCCGTTGACGTATCCTCTCTCACTCTCTTACTCATTCCTTCAAGTTTCTTCCTTCCACATAACTCAAATCCTGCGTACATACAAGGTGTGTATATATATATATATATATATATATATATATATATATATGCGAGGCTATATAGATGTAGCCAGTGCAAGTTTCTAAATCTAAAGTATTTACGTCGGGGTCCGTGAAAAAAACACGGACTTGTACTTCCTGACTCGCGCGTGTTCCTTCTTTTCAGGCAACCTTACTCTACTTCTTCCTTTCCTCCCTACCCCTTCTACCTACTCTACCTCATCCTCCTCATCCTCCTCATCCTCCTATACTCTTTCCTTCGCTATCTTACGAAGGCAGTTACTCTAAGTAAAGGTATCTCCTCGAAAATCGAAGGCAACGTGAGCTATACACGCCACTCCCATAAATCCAAATACTTTCCGACATTGCAAAAAGAAAAAAAAAAAAAAAAAAAAAAAAAAAAAAAGAGACGAAAAATCCATGATATTTTTATCCGAAACAACGAACATTCGCACCAATTCTATCTTTTTTCCCTATCTTTGTTTCCCTTATCATTCACTCATTCATTCATTCTCTCTTTGTCTCTATCTCTCTCGAATATATCAGATAGAAAGAATGAGAGAGAGAGAGAGAGAGATAGAGAGAGAGAGAGATCAATCGATCCTATCTCGATCCTATCTCGATCCTATCATGATCCTATCTCGATTAGAGTGTTCGATTAATTCGTCAACTCGGAACAATGAATTGTATTGGTACCCTACTTTCATGAAATACATATACACCCACATACGTACACATATATAGATATACATATATATATATATATATATATATATATATATATATATATATGTCGTTTGTTCTTTATTAATACCTACAATTAAACCAAGGAAGATATTCCTTCGTACAAATTGAAATATTAAACTCAAACATTAAGTGATATGTACAATTCAAGATGGATGAACGAGATATTAAGTACCGTAATAGTAATAGTAATAGTAATGGCAGTAATAGTAGTAGTAGTAGTATCAATGACAGTAATAACGACAGTATTAATATCAATGATAGTGATATTGATGGTAGTAATGGTGGTAGTACTTACTAGTTCGCTTAATATACATATAATTGACGTGAAAATTAATGTCCCGATTTTACGTATGCATATATATCTATATATATAAATAAATGGAATATCAGTAATATGTACATATCTATCTATTAAACGATTTTCGAATGGTGGAAATAAACGGGCAGCGGCATCGGTAACGCCAGATTGATGCCATATCATACAAAGAGTCACATGTCTCTCTCTCACTCTCCCTCTCCCTCTCTTTCTCTCTCTCTCTCTATATGTATATATATCACTCTCTTTTTGTCTCATATTTTTCATATAAATGTCGTACACATTAAATCGAATCGGTACGCGAATCTCGTCCATACATATGTATGTATATTTCTATATATATATATATATATATATATATATATATATATATATATATATATATATATATATATGCGAAACCATGAGCTTTTGCTACAAAATGAAACGTTTTACCGCCTTCGGCTAGCAAAACTGAATGAGTTTGAGAGAGAAATAATATGTATGTAAGAGAGAGAGAAAGAGATAGTGAGATAGAGAGAGACAGAGAGAGAGAGAGAGAAATAGAGAAAAGGGTGAAATTAAAATCGCGTGTATGAGTAAAAGCACGACGAAGAGTTGCGATCTACTACGACGACGACAAGGAATAATCGATTATTTGAATAGAGAATATCGTTCGGCTTGTCGACGACGAGCGAGAGAACAACACGTTGCACGCTAAGGGATTCGAGAATGGAATACAAGTCTCGGTAAACTTTAAATTTAGTCT
>OU426869.1:3404434-3416934 GCA_911387685.1 Dolichovespula media
ATAAATGTATTTATAATGTGATTTACTGTCAACGGATGGACCAACGATGAATATATATATATATATATAAATATGAATCCTCACTATTAATATTAAATACTATTTCGGATAACACTAACATCTATAGATGTCTCGTTTATCGATCCTTACAATGTTCCAGTATTATTTTTGGCTTTGTTCTCGATATTGTTAACGCCGTCGTCGTCGTCATCGTCGTAAAAACATATATTATTTAAAAAAACATGATAATAATAACAAGTAAAAAATGTATGTATATATATATATATATACATATATACACCTATTTATATTTAAGCACAGAGAGAAAGAGAGAGAGAGAGAGAGAGAGAGAAGGAGAGGGAGAGACGAACGAACGCGATGGGTTAGAAAAACGAGTGCGGTAAAAAATTAAAAAAATAAATAAATAAATAAAAATAAGAAAGATGTTTTTATATACTAACAAATATTATATTTACTTTTTATTTATTTATGCATTCGCCGCGTATCAAGTCGAGTTTGAAGCGACGGTACGCGGCTTGCGTCAACAACAACAGCGACGACGACAACAACGGCAACAACAACAACATTCGCGATCGGTGCGACGTTTAAAATTATGGCTTAACAATGAAGCACGCATTACAAAGGAGAGAACCGGCGCCAGGAAAGCGGGTTAATTCTATTTTTATATGTCGTCTCGCACTCGCCTCGCATAATGCATAATGTTATAGAAAATGCACAAATGCAATAACGTCGAATCGCGCGGATTATAATGACGTTCCATAAGAATATTCAAGATACTATTATGTATTACTACTACGACTGTTGCTAGTACTACTATTACTACTATTTCTACTACTAGTGGTAGTACTATTGTGTTATACAGTGTCCATCCTAAGCAAGTTTAACCTCTCGAGAGACTGCAGAAATGCGATGACGGTTACCTTCATAAACAAAGAGAGAACGAAAGAGAAGGACGCCGAAATAGAGAGAGAAAGAGAGAGAAAGAGAGAGAGAGAGAGAGAGAGAGAGAAATGAAATAAAACAAATAGATAAACGAAAGAGGAAAAAAAAAACGAAACACCAACCGAGACTTGTAACGATAATATGTTGTGAAATATTGAATAGCCAGCCGTGTATACGATATCATATCAGTGCATAGTGATATTGCATTGTTTTTTATTTACCCGTTTCGCCTACTCCCTCTTTTTATTTCTATATTTTATTCTTCTTTTTCTTCTTTTTTTTTTTTTTTTTTTTTTTTGAATTCCAACTAATAGCCAAATTTATGAACTACCAAACCGGAGCTCGGGCCGTCCGTCGTCTTTGCCGACGTCGTCCGAAACGAATGAAAAATTCGTGTTAATATATACATATAAATATATATATATATTTATACGCATACACGAAGAGAGAAAGAGAAAGAAAGAGAGAGGAAGAGAGAGAGAGAGAGAGAGGGAGAGAGAGACATACGAACATTATATGCCAATTTTAATCGTAAAGATTCGATCGTTCATCATTCGCTTCATTTATATCGTCGATCAAAAACAATATTCCTATATATATATATATATATATATATATATATGTATATACATATATGTGTGCGTGTGCGTGTGCGTGTGTGTGTGTGTGTGGCAAAAGGAAACGGGGAAAAACAAAAAAAAGAGGAGAAAATAAAGCGTCCCACGAACGATCCAAACTTGACCGCGCACAAAACACCCCATTTCGAAACTTTAATATCGTCGTACGTCTGATGAGAAGTGCAATGGGTATCCCGTAAAAAAGGAAGAAGAAAAGGACGAAAAAGAAAGAAAAAGAGAAGGAAAAAGAGAGAGAAAGATAGATAGACAGAAAAAAAAGAGGGAGAGAGAAAGAGAGAAAGAGAGAAAGAAAGAAAGAAAGAAAGAAAGAAAGAAAGATAGATAGATAGATAGATAGATAGATAGACAGAAAAAAAAAGAAAGAGAGGAAAAAAAGGAAAAAAATGAGGAAGACAGAGAGAAAAAGAGGAAAAAACGATGGTTGCTTCGCCCCTTGAATCTTACAAGTAGTCGAGAGAGAGAGAGAGAGAGAGAGAGAGAGATAAGAAGAGAAGGAGCGCGTATTCCTCCGCCGTCGCAATTATACGCGTTGCATCTATCGTTTCTCGATTTGCAAAAGAAAAAGAAAATAAAATAAAATAAAAGGGAAGAAAAAGAAGAAAAAGAAAAGAAGGAAGAAGAAGAAGAAGAAGAAAAAAAGAACTTCTCAAAGTTGCGTTCTCTCTCTCTCTCTCTCTCTCTCAATCCTCCGATTATTAATTCTATCCCCATCAATTATGCTCCTCCCCTTCAAAAGAGGGAGAGAGAGAGAGAAAGAGGGAGAACTTTTATCCCCGGCAACACAAGAACGAAATTTAATATTCCTACGAATATTACGCGGACGCTTCGCTAGTATGTACGTGCGACGGACGGACCACCATCCTATCACAATCACCATCACCCCATCATCACCACCATCGCTCCATCCTTCACCCTACACCCCTTTCCCCCATATCGTCCTTACGTGCAATATCATATTTCTTTTTCTCTTATTATTTCTTTCTATCCTCATTTGCCTTCTGTTCTTATTTAGTTACGAGACGTTCTCTCCATTTTTTCTTCCTTCCTTCCTTCCTTCCTTCCTTCCTTCCTTTCTTTTTCTTTTTCTCTTTCGTCCTCCTACCACACCCCATGATCGCTCGTAAGAAAAATTGACCCATTTCGATCACGAATGTTATATATATATATATATATATATATATATATATATGGGACTTTTTACATCGTGCGTTTCATTTTAATAAGACCCAATCAAAGAGCGCGATTTCCTTTATTCTGTATATTTTTTTTGTACTTTCTTCGCTCTTTTTTAAGAGCGAAGGAGAAAGAAAGATAGGGATAGAGAGATAGAGAGGGCGAGATTTATTAAAGATGTATGCGTCCACCGTAACGAAACGAGGGAGAATGAATAAATAAATAAATAAATAATATAAATAAATTAATTTATTAATTAAAAAAAAAAAAAAAAAAAAAAAAAAGGAAAAATAAATAGAAACAGGAATAAGAAGAAAAGGAAAGGGAAGGAAAGGAAAAAAGAACATATATATTAAGAGAAAACGAACAAGAAAATCTAACTATACTACCCTTACTCAAAGATAAGTCTGTATAATAAAACGCACAATATAATCCTGAAAAGTATAAAGCATTGGCATTCTTCCTTCTCCCATGCTATTCACGATCGCATAGAAAATGCAAAGTACGAATCTCTATATCCCTAACTCTTTTTTTCTCTCTCTCTTTCTCTTTCCATCCTTAACTCTTTCTCTCTTTCTCTCTTTCTAACTCTAACTCTATCTCTATCTCTATCCCCCTCTGAATTTTTTCTCTAGAATTGTAAAAATTCTCTTGCCCGTTCCTCCTGTGCCTCTCCTTCTCCACCCACCTCTCCCTCCCACCCTTCGAGCCCGTATCCGACTCGTCATAACGATCGTAATTATAATTTTTCATAACGCAAGAATCGGACGAGAAGTGAACAGAGAAATGAAATAAAACACGGAGGACAAAATAAATAAATAAAATAAATAAATAAATTGCACAAAAAGAAGAGAAAGGAAATGAAAAATAAATTAAAAAAAAAAAAAGCAAGAAAAGTGCGAAAAAATAGAAAAGGGAAGAAAGAGAGAAAACAAAGAACGGGAGCGCGGAAGCAAAGAAAACGAACAAGAAAAAGAAAGAAAGAAAGAAATATAACAAAAAAAAAGAAAAACATAAAATTCTAGCGTAAAATTCGAAATAACGAGAGGAGGGTTAAAATTCCACGGGAAGAACGTCCCTCTCTAGGGGTAGAGAGAGAGAGAGAGAGAGAGATAGAGAGGGAAGAAAAAAAGGAAAGATAGATCGCGCTAAATGAATTAAAACGGAACAAAACGAAACGTAAAGAAAAAAAAAACGAAACCTAACGAAAAACAAGAAAAAGGAGCAACTAAAAAGAAATATTGAAAGGGGGCGGCGGCGGAGGGAGGGGAACGGGAAAAAAAAGGAGAGATCGGCGAGGCGCATTAAAATTAATATAAAGAACGATTAAAAGTTGAGAAAACTAAAAAGAAGAAGAAGAAGAAGAAGAAGAAAAAAAAATAAAGAAATAAGAAAACGGACAAACGCAAAGAAATAAAGAGATAGAGAAAAAAAAAAAAAAAAAAAGAAAAAAAGTGGCAAAAGAGAGAAGAGTAAAAATAGAAATGCAAAGCTTGACAAACCTTGAATAGACAAGTGCGGTTGATCTCTTCTCAAGAATAGCGTTGACGATCGATGATCGACAATGACGATTAGCGTGCGGATGACGCTGCAGATGACAGTCGGCACCAAGTCGCTTTCTGTCAAATAAAAAAATGTGTTGTTCGTAAACGAACACACGTGATAGAAAGAAAGTTGTGCGCTTACCAAATGTGACCGTACAGACTGAGAGATGCTAGTAAACTGATCGGGGATCCTGATCCTTCTGGTCCTCGTCTCCTACTCTTTCTGCTCGCTACCTATGCCCGCTACCTCTACTCTCTACCTCCTCTACCTCCTCTACCGCCACTACCACCACCTCCACCTCCACCTCCACCTCCACCTCCACCTCTTCCATCGCTACCATCTCCACCTCCTGTTCCTACTCTTCCAACAGAACTCTCTCTCCCTGTTCTCCTCCTCCTCTCCTCCTCCACTTTTCCACCAACTACAACTCTCTTCGTCCTCTCCCTCCCCTCTCCCTCACCTCTCTCTTACGCTTCCTCTCTCCCTCCCCTCCTATATCCTCGTCCTCGTCCTATGCCTTTTCCTCTTTCTTCCCCTTTCCTTTTTCACCCTTTCCCTACCCCCCCCATCTTCTTCTCTTCATCCGTTCCTTACACTTATCTTCTTACTCTCTTTCTCTCTCTCTCTCCTTCCTTCCTTCCTTCCTTCCCTCCCTCCCTCCCTCCCTCCCACCCTCCCTATCCCTTTCTCTCTCACCCTTTCCCTCCCTCCCTCCCTCCCAATCCCTCCCCCTCCCTCCCCCCCCCTCTCTCTCTTCCTACCCCGTTCTTCCATGGAGAACACTGCACAGGACGGGACGCGCACGCTCGTCGAAATAGACCGAACAAGAGAGAGAGAGATAGAGAGAGAGAGAGAGAGAGAGAGAGAGATAGAAAGATAGAAAGATAGAAAGATAGAAAGAGAGATAGGGAAAGAGAGTAGGGAGGGAGAGTTACAGGGTGAGAGGGAGAGAAAGAGAGAATTAGAAAGCAAATCGAAAAGAGAGGTGAAAGAAGGTAAAAGGACCAAGCGAGGAAGGAAGAAGAAACGAATGAGGAAAAAGGAAGATAGACAGGGAGAGATAGGTACACAGAAAGAGAGACAGACAGACAGAGACATAGAGAGAGAGAGAGAGAGAGAGAGAGAGAGAGAGAGAGATCAGGCCTGATTTAATCGCAAAAGACAGGACACCACCAGGACGCAACACGGTGGCGTTCCTACCGTTCTTAGCTAAGTTAGACTAGCTAGCTACCAGGTAGCTACCTACTACTACTCCTGCTGTTGCTCCAACTTCAAAGGATAAAAAGTTCCGGTAATTTGCGCCGGTACACAGGAGCAAGGACAAACGCTAAGGAAGCTGCAGCTATCACCCTTTATAGCCGACGTTAAACTTAGATGATACGCGTAAGAATATTCGTTGAATTATATCCTTATGAGATTTCGACGATCCACAGTTAAATCATCGTCCCTTAAGATCCATTTTATGATAATCTCCCTTTTTTATCTCTCTCTTTCTCTCTCTGTCTCTGACGATCTTACGATATTTATATCGACACGCGAATAAATATATAAAATATTTTTCTTAAGAATTATCATCTTCCTCTCTCTATTTGACTACATCCATTGTCTGTCTGTCTGTCTGTCTCTCTTTCCTCAAACATTCACGATTCAAATAAATTCTCGTTAATTAGACCACTGTCAAGTAAATTCTTTTACTCTATTTTAACGAAAAACGTTTCTCGTGACAGATATTTATGCGGGTTTTCGCTAACTCTAACAGGAACAAAGCAACCAGAGGAGTTTTCCACTCTTGGTCCTCTTTCCTCAAACACACACGCGCCCGTAACACTCCCACATGGATAAATGCACACACATACATACATACAAAGTCGCCCTTTAATAAATGTCATTTCTCTATGGGAGCTTAGACATCGAACCATACCGCATCAAAGATACTTCATTTCGTTCTATTAATGATATACCACTACAGAAGAGAAACAAAAAAAAGCTTAGGCGTCACATACTCTCTCTTACACCTATATCCTATATCCTATATACTATATACTATATACTAACTACTATATACTATCTACTATATAGTATATACTATCTACTATATAGTATATACTATCTACTATCTACTATCTACTACACACATATTATATACTATTACAACGACGAGTACGTAATGCAGTAAATCGATTAATTTTTATTAACCCTCACTAACACGAGTTACGTTTCTCGAATTTAATTTATCCTTATATCTTCAAAGATATATATATATATATATATATATATATATATATATATATATATATATACACACATCTTCTTAAGCATTATTTTCCAAAACAAGTACAAGGTCGCAGAACCCTTTTCGTACTCGAATTGTAACAGCTCGAGAGCACGGACTACGATCCTGTCTCGTTCATTTGCATTATCTTATTTCTAATCGATTATATGCGATTATTAGTTTTAAAGCGAGACGTGATAGATATTGGCATTCTATAATACTACAACGGGCCAACTCGAAAAATTAATAACGTCGATAATTATACCGATCCTACAATCTGAATTTATTGCAAGTAAGAAACAACTACGTACGTAAGATTGATTAAAATTATTCAAAATCATCCGCTGGCAAGAGAGATGGCGAGAGAGAGAAAGAAAAAAAGAGAGAGATTGAGATACAGAAAGAGAAAGAAATAGAATATCAAAGAATAATTCCACGTATTCAAGAAAATCTTTATATCAACGTAAAATACTACGGTTCGTTGGTAACCTTGTACGTGTCGAACATAATAAGGCTAATACAAGAATAGCTAGTACTCTCTCTCTCTCACTCCACTCGTACAACCGCTGTGTTTGGCGCAGAACGAAATATAGAGGTGTACATTCATGCACACCAAAGAGATATATTTCATTTTCAGAATATCCTAACCATAGACATACCCACGCGCGCGCGCGCGCGCGCACACACACACACATAGTACATACATACATAAATACATACATACATACATACTAACATACATATACATATACATATACATATCATATACAAAATGTGATCCTTCGACGAGTTTAGGATGACAATACATTGAGATGATGTAAGAATGTATACATACATATGTGCATAAAATATATACGTATTATGTATGTGAGTGTGTGTGTATTTATATATATATATATATAGATGTGCGTCTTCTTCCTTCTATATGTATTCTTCGTTCAAAACTACGAGTTATCCGTTCATCCATTCCCCTATCAGTTCATGTTCCACAGTGAGAAAACTAGAAATCAAATTCGTTACAATTAGACGCTATTTAGTAGCTCTCAAACCAGCGAGAGCTCGTTTAAACTCGTTACTGAATCCGGCAATTTCAATCTGTATGCGAGTGACTAAGCAAATGTTCGCTCAAAATATTTGCCGACTAGATAGATGGATAGATAGATAGATAGATAAATAGATAAATAGATAGATAGATAGATAGAGGGAGGGAGAGGGAGAGAGAGAAATATATATATATATATATGTATACATACATACATACATACATACATACATACATATATATATATATAGAAGAGGACAGTGTATTGAATAGAGGAATACAAACAAACAGATATATACATACATACGTATACATACATGTATGCATACAAATATATACGTATATATACTTAGATACATTACATGTTAAAACGAGAGTGAGGACAAACAGAAAGAGAGAAAGAGAGAGAGAGAGAGAGAGAGAGGATCGAAGATGCAGAAAAACCGTTCCTACCATTATTATCGTAATTATCGAAAAAAAAAAAGAAAAAAAAAGGACCGACACGACGGCGTTTTCCTGTATGTATCGTCTTTTACTTTGTAAATACTCGACTCGACGCGCTCTCACTCAATAATAAAGCGAGTGATAAAAGGAAGGGGAAAAAAAAAAGGAAGAAGAATAAGAAGAAAAAAAAGGGGGGTGAAAAACGAAGAGAGGGGGAAAAAAGAAATCATCATTAGCACGTCGTGACTTCTTTTTTCTTTCTCTGTCGCTCTGTCTTTCTTTTCCTCTTTTACCTTTTTATTTTTCTCCAAAGTTGTAGCACGATCACGTCAGTGTTGAGCACTTCCGCACCAATCACAGCACCTTTGTACGATTTATAGTGCTTTCGCGCCAGGTGTAACGACTCGATGCTTTCCCTGAGCACTTAGGTGTCCTAGTGACTTTAGTTGCTTTCTACTAGCAACCCTACTAGGAATTCTAGAACTCCTGGAAAACGTAGTGCGGTGAGATGACCAGCTGCTGACCTTCCGTAAACCTCTTCTCGAATAAACTGTGAAAAGAAAACCCGTAGTCAGAGAGAGGGAAAGAAAGGGACAGAGAAAGAGAGAGAGAGAAAGAGAAAGAAAGAGAGAGAGAGAGAGAAAGAGAAAGAAAGAGAGAGAGAGAGAGAAAGAGAAAGAAAGAGAGAGAGAGAGAGAGAAAGAGAAAGAAAGAGAGAGAGAGAGAGAAAGAGAAAGAAAGAGAGAGAGAGAGAAATATATATATATATATATATATACACACATGTATTGATTGTGAAATTTATATCAATATTAATAAGGAATAAAAAGAAAAACACGATATATATATGCATATATATACATAGATGTACACAGAATATAGTATAAAATATATAGAATAATGTTAGAAGAAATCTATAACGTTGAAGGTGAAAAAAAATGTAGAAGATTAAGATCGAACGATTATTGAACGATAATTATTTAACAATCGTTAGTCACGATGAGGTTAAAGAAAGAAAAAAAAAAATATATATATATATATATATATACACGCAGAGACACAGACATATCGAACCGAAATTTCTTCCGGTAGTCTTTTAAATGTCGTAGTCTCTCAAAATAGATAATTATCGGCGTTATCAACACATAGTGATTGATCGAGAGAGAGAGAGAGAGAGAGAGAGAGATGGATAGATAGATAGATAGATAGATAGATAGAGAGAGAGAGAGAGAGAGAGAGAGAGAGTGAGAGAGAGAGAGAGAGAGTCTAGGCTTTTATAATAATTACTTGATTATCCTCGTATTAGTAATTGCTCCCTTGCAATTTAGGGGATAAATAAACAGGAACTACGACGGCCGACCATCCGATCGTCTGACCGTCCGGCTCGTGTTTCGGCGAAGATGGTGGACTCTCAATCAATATGATTGCTTTTAAGGATGGGATTGTATTAGGGAAGAAAGCCCTTCTCCCTCCTTCTTCTTCTTCTTCTTCTTCTTCTTCTTCTTCATCTTCTTCTTCTTCTCCTCCTCCTCTTCCTCTGTTATTTCATTCCTGTATCCATACTTAACTAAAAGATATTAAGATAATTAGAAGAAACATCTATCGATAGTCATTGGATCTTTTGAAAAAAAAAAAAAATATATATATATATATATTATATATAAAAGGTGGTGGTTCATCAATATTGGTTATCGTTGAAATTAGGAAATGATCTGGTCGACAAGGGTAAGATGGGTTGAGGTGGAGGGGAAAAAGGAAGAAAGAAAACGTTGGGGGTATATAAAAAGTAGATTTAGCGACAGCTTGCCCATCGATAAAGTTACTAAATGTTCGCCAAAGTTCATAGTAGATATATCGATAACTTTACTATCGTCCACGACAAAAGACGGAGAGAGTGAGAGAGAGAGAGTGAGAGAGAGAGAGAGAGAGAGAGAGAGGGAGACATTCGAGTTTAATATACATATATAGATATATATATATATATATATATATAAACACACGTACGTATATGTATACACGTACGTACACGTATATGTATGTATAATATATATATATATATATTTATATATAAAACTCGTTGCTTCATTCTATTTCTATTAAATATATGGTGTAATAATAATAAACGAAGCGCGTTCCAATCACAATACGATATAGAGCGCATTCTCATTAACATAGGAGCGTTTTAACGAGGAGCTAATATCGCCGAAAAATGAAATACTTCGTGCTTATGACGTTCACGATAATCGAGAGAGAGAGAGAGAGACACATTCAGAGAGAGAGAGATAGAGATGAGCAGAGAGAGAGAGAGAGAGAGAGAGAGGTAGAATATAATCACTTCCTATTTCTCACGATTGCACGTAGCTGCATTTGAATGGGGCCCAACCAATGAGCCGGCACTGTGAGCCTGCTCAGCGTGTTAGTAGGCGGTACACGTCGGTGATTTATCGGTTCTGCTATTTGTGCAAAATTTGCTATGAATTTTCTGCCCTACGAAGCCACACCTATCAATCTACGGATCTGTCTAATCGTCTTAAGCTTGGAATACTTATATATATATATATATATATATATATATATATATATATATATATTCGTGTGTGTGTGTGTATGCACCATTCGCCTTTATGTCCGATCGTCTTAGATACATAAATGCAAATATCCGAATTTTCCTTAAAGATAATCACTTGTCTTGCTTCGCGCGTCGCCGCGTATCAAGTATTAAATTCAAACAATAAAATGAAAAGAAAAAGAAAAAGAAAAAGAAAGAACTAAAGGGACAAAACAAAACGAAATAAAACAAGGCCAAAACCAAGAGGAAAAACAAAAAAGAAAGAAAGAAAACCTAAGTCAATCTCACGCGTACGATATGGATTTGATAAAGCGACGAAGGCGACTTCTTTCGTCGACTCTTTCCTAAACATGTTATCCTGTTGATGGAAAGTGTGAAAAGGGTCAGAAAACAAATCAAAACAAAACAAGAAAAGGAAGAATGGAAGATAGATAGAAAGAATGAAAGAAAGGTGGATGGGTGTTGGGTGACGATTGTAGGAGAAAAGGTAAAAGGAGAAAGAGAAGGAACGAAGGGATTGGGATTGGAGATGGAGTGAGTTGGACTGAGGTGGAGTGGTATACGGGGAGGGGGTGGCTGTTAGGAAACGGAGAAAGGGCTTTTCTCCCTGGTGAAAACTTAAAATTCGGCAAAATAATATTTTGATAATATGCCGAACGGCGTCACAGCTGCGACGAACGAAGAAAGGTTCTTCCCTGGCGTCGTACAAGATTGTTAAAGCTCTGTTCGCGACTGCTGGGTGGGTGGGTGTGGGTGGGTAGGTGGATGGGTAAGGGGTAGTAGCAATAGGGGTTGGAGAAAGACAGAGACAGGGAAAGAGAGAGATAGAGAGAGAGAGAGAGAGAGAGAGAGAGAGAGAGAGAGAAGATGGTGATAGCGGGTAAGAGCGAGCGCGGCTAGTAGTGAAACAGCTGGCACATACTGGCGACAGCCCGCCCATCACTAACTCAACCTAGATGCACACGCGCCATGTGCTCCATATACAAACTTCATTGATGTTAGGTGAGAAATGCGAGTGAGACTTCCAACGTTGACCCTAAACATCACTCTACCTCTCCCTCTCTTTCTCTTTCTCTACCCTTCTACCCCTTTTGCTATTACATCCTCTTCTATCTCTCTCTTTCTCTCTCTCTCTCTCTCTCACACACACACACATTCTAGGCTTCTTCCCTTTTCCATTTGATGTTCAAAGAGATACACTTCGATTTCCTCTTCATCCTACCTCTCACTCACTCTATCTCTCTTTCTCTTTTTCTTTCTCTCTGTCTTATCACTCCTCAAATATTTATTCTCCCGTAACGTGTAGAACGTATGTAAATATGCCCCCGTATATAATAATAAGTCGATAGATAGTTGAAGATATTTATGTATCCGTACACATATCGATCATTAGTCAACTTTCAGAAAGACAGAGAGAGGGATTTGAGAGGAAGGAAACAAAGTATCTTTGACTTCTTCGACTTATTAAGTTTCTTATTACCTACATGTGTACTTCTACGTTCTTCCCCCTTCTTTCTCTCTCTCTCTCTCTCTCTCTCTCTCTCTCACCCTACATCCCTTCGCCCTTCACTCAACTCCAACCCCAAAGCATCTCTTACGACGTAACTTTTAACTCTTCACGATCTACTTCACGATCTACTTCACGATCTACCACTCCTCTCTCTCTCTCTCTCTCTCTCTCTCTCTCTCTCTCTCTCTCTCTTTTTTACGCGTTCTTCCTCTCATTTATATCCTGAATTACGATCGTGCTTTTACGTATTTGTTTTTTTCTTTTGTAATGAAAATGCATTCGAATTGTGGGAGAGATGGTGGGTGGATAAAAAAAGAAAAAGAAAAAGAAATAAAAGAGAAAAG
>OU426869.1:3421934-3456934 GCA_911387685.1 Dolichovespula media
ATTTGTTTGCCAATGACAATGCGAACTGCGCAGTAAGTGAGGAAACGGTAGAGAAGGAACGGGGACAAAGAGAGAGAGAAAGAGAGAGAGAGAGGGAGGGAGGGAGGGAGGGAGGGATGTAGAAGGGTTAGATGGTAGTGGTGGTGGTGGAGGCGGTGGTGGTGGTGGAGGAGGCGGTGGTGGTGGTGGAGGAGGCGGTGATGGAGGCGGTGGTGGTGACTACGACGACGACGACGACGTCGACGACGACGACGACGACGACGACGACGATGGCGACGACGACGATGGCGACGGTGGATACACCGTTGAAGAGGAAAGATGACAGTGGCGATGTGGTGACCAAGAGGATGAAGAGGACGGTGAGGTAGGATGAAAGAGGACGGAGGGTAGCGGAGGGGTGGTTTAGGAGATAGGTGTGTGTGTGTATGTGTGTGCAGAGGAAACGGGGCAGAGATGCGCCGCGCCGGCACAATGGGGGGAAAATTAATCGCTGAAATCTGGGTACAATGTAAAAGAGTCGCCCGTGGTTCGGTGACAGCGACGGGGGAAGAGGAGGACGGAGAGAGGGTGCGGGAGTGTGGGTGAGAGGGGAGTGGTAAGGGTGGGTTTGACTCTGTGGGTTTATGAAAAAAGGTATGACTCTCCCCCCGGCGAAGCCATAAGTCAGCGATTTCCTCGTGGTACATTGAGCCGGCGCCCAGTACCCAGCATCCACCAGCGATTTCTGCCAGCCAAGTACAGCTAGGCAGCTAACTAGTCAGCTAGGTAGCTAGGCAACTAACTAGGCAGCTAGGCAACTAGGCAGGCAACCAGACAGGCAGGAAGGCAGGAAGGCAGGAGGCAGCGAGCAGCCAAATAAAAGCCTGGCAATAGCTAACAGTAACTTTTGAATAGAATTTGATATCCTTCCTCGTTCCTGCCTATCTGAATATACCGACTAAAACTAACCAAACATACCGCCGAAACTATGATTTCTTATAACCATAACTATCTCATGATTTCTTACACGACATCATTCTCACTCTCACTCACTCACTCACTCACTCTCTCTCTCTCTCTCTCTTTCATTTCTATCTTACTTTCCGATTCTACCTATCTTTTTCTCTTTCTCTCTCTTTCTCTCTCTGCTTTTTACTGAAAAAAACGTCAGTACGCGTGCTATGTCATCCCGGAACGATGGCGATCCAGTAACGGTATTATCTTTAAACCTTTCTTCTTCTTCTTCTTCTTCTTCTTCTTCCTACGACTGAGTTTCGGGTCTTCGAAAAAATTAGGAGAAACGTTAACCTTTATCTCGCGCTTCTGCTCCACTCAAGAGGAAAAACCCGATCCTTTTCCGTTATTTTCTCGCTACCACTGCGGATTCTCTCTCTCTCTCTCTCTCTCTCTGCTCTTTCTTTCTCTCTTCGAAATATCACAAATATATATATATATATATATATATATATATATATATATATATATATATATATATTTGATGTTCCGTATATATAAATATGTCATTTGCTCTTTCTCTCGATGTATTCCGAAACGCTAAATATTCTCTTTTCCGAGCTCTCCCCTAAGGGGAAAAATAATAATAATAATAATAATAAAAATATGTTAAATAAACGAAATGTTAACGCGTACAACCATATACGTACATACGTATACGCATACAATACACATAAATATATGGAACATTTCATTCATTTAATATTTCAAATAATTTGCAATAAAAAAAATCGATAGTACCGTCAAATTTTCATCCGCCATCATCGAAGAGCCATTATGGACGTAATATCTCTCCCTCTCTTTTCTCTCCCTCTTTCCCTCATCAAATATTTATGTAACCAACCCTGTCGCTTGTTGATTTCACCACGACACACATTCTCACATCCCAACCCTCTACATAACGAATGAAACAGAATAAGTTATCTCTCGGATAAAAAAAAGATCGGACAGTTAGCGGAAAGAGCACACTACACCACCACAACAGGTGTCCCATCGAAAATAATTCAAAAAGCAATTTTCGATACGTTGAAACGTATTAATACATGACACGTACGAATACATACCGACGCAAAATCTCCATAGCTCTACGTATATGTATGTACGTAATAACGCAAGCTTCAAAAAATACGTTTCACATGAAAGAGCAAGGAGAGAGAGAGAGAGAGAGAGAGAGAGAGAGAGAGAGAGAGAGAGAGAGAGAGAGAGAGAAAGAGAGAGAGAGAGGCAGAGACAGATAGTCGAACAAAGGGTGAGAGAGGAAACCTTTTATCGACGCGTCACGCCATTCATTGGATGACGTTGCTTCTGCGGTGTTCAAAAGAGCGAGCATTAGAAAAAGGTAAAAAGAGAGAGAGAGAGAGAGAGAGAGAGAGAGAGAAAAAAATACAAAAAAGAATCAATCAGTACGACATAAAACGAGAGAAGCAGAAGGGAAAAGCGTTGGCGACGGGCTTCTAAAATCTCGGATCCACGTCATAAATCGGTCCGTGTAAAAAACGTGTAAACAGTAATACGTATGGTCTATGTTATCGATTTTTGTTTCTTCGGTATCATCTACTACCGAGGTTCGGCAAAAGGAAAGAAACGAAAAAAGAGGAAGAGAGAAAGAGAGAGGGTGTAGGAAAAGAAAGAAAAGGAAAAAAGAAGGGAAGATAAAGAAATACAACGCAAAAGATTGAGAGGATATGGAGAGGTGAAGCATAGCGAGGGTAGTGTGTTAAGAAGAAGAAGAAGAAGAGGAATAAGAAAAGATGAGAGAAAGAGAGAAAGAAAAAGATAGAGAATTAGAGTGGAAAAGAAGGACGCATTAAGACTGAGTCAGCTAGACTATAAAAGAAAGAGAGGGTGCAAGGAAATGGAATGATAGGGTAAAAAGAAGAGAGATAGAAAGAGAGAGAAACGGGGGTAAAGAGATAGAGGGGGAAAGGCGAGCAAAAGGAAGTAAGAGAGAAAGAGAGAGAAAGAGAGAGAAAGACAAAAGGAGAGAGATTCAAGAAAACCTTGTAAAGGTATTAGGAGGTGGGTTCGGGTAAGCACGGAAACCCCATCAGCTTTCCGCTCGTAAATTTCGACGGAGTTGTCGAAACTGCACTCGGTAGGCCTACGTAAGGATATACTACAACGTGGCAGTCTTCAATCTGCAAGTATTCCTATCCTGTAACGAACACACGATCGGCACGGCCCCTTTCGCCTAGAGATATATATAAATAATGTGTGTGTGTGTGTATGTGTGGGTGTGTATCTCTACGTACACAGGGTATTCTATTAACATGACATTGAAATGTGATAATAAATTTTCCAAGGATTATTATATATATATATATATATATATATATATATTATTGACAAATGCAGATCGTTATTTACGATTCCTTTCAAGTTTCGTTCTTGGCAATTTGAAAATTTCGAGAAAAGAAAAAGAAATAACACGTTCGAGGATATTTCTGACAGTGTATAAAAGAAATAAAGACGAAAAGAATTTAATTTTCAAATCGACACGATGAATTAATGAACGAAAAAAATGGAAAAATTATTCAAACGTTCGTACGGACATATTCGTCGATTTGAAAAAGCGTACGGTAGGATTGTTACAAAAATAAAATACGAAAAGAGAGCAAAAAAAAATTATAACATATAACGAGAACCGAGGATGATTTTTTGTCTGATACAAATAGAAATATCTACATATATATATATATTTTTCGACACAAAATAAATAAAATACCCTGGGTATACAAATATTACGTGTACGCGATTCCCTTCGTACTTCAACTAAAACAGTGTCGGTTGCTATGGACACAGCAGGGGTTTTAGTTTCCCCTGGATTGATATTTTTTGTTTTCATCCCGAAAATCTTTTGGTACGTCACTAAAGCCGAATCTCGTATTTTCAAAGTCGAAGTTTGAATTCGAAGTGACAAATGCACGAAGCAAACGAGCAGTCAGTCAGTCAGAGAGAAAGATAAAGCGAAAGAGATGGGTATAGAAACAGACAGAAAGGCAGACAGACAGACAGACAGACAGAGAGAGAGAGAGAAAGAGAGAGAGAGAGAGCGAGAGAGAGATAAAGAGAGAGAGAGAGAGAGAGAAAACGAGAAAATGCTGTCTGTCGCTTCATCCCTTTCGTTCGTTCGTTCTGGTTCGTTTCTTAATCCAAACCCGGGCAATTATTCCAACTTCTTATTCTATATCGACCTGTAATCCCGTATTCAATCTCAGTAACAAAACTTTATCTCTCTCTCTCTCTCTCTCTCTCTCTCTTTCCTCTCTTCTCTCTCATCTCTCCCATTCAATCTTCCATTGCTAAAAGATATTCCGAACTCTATCGGACTTATCACTGCTCTCGAAAATTTGTTTTATATTTAAAATATTCTCTTCGTGAGAAGCAGAAATAAATTGAAGTACACAAATGGCACATCAAGTAAAACTCTTCTCCATTGTTGCATCTTCCAAAGGCGTGGAGAATACAAAGAAGATAAAAAAAAGAAAACAAAAAAGGGACGGAGAAGAGAGAGCACGAGAGAGCGAGAGAGAGAGAGAAAGAGTATAATTTCGAATATGTAGGAGTATTTTTATGTTTCAAACTACCCCACGTAGACACATAGTTGTCCATAACAACAAAGCCTACTGTCACTGTCGTCGAGAGGCCAGCGCCGCCTCTCTTTTAATGGAACGGCAAGCGATAGAAATGTGTGTGTGTGTGTGTGTGTCGTCTTAGGTTTCGATAAATCTAAATTTTGAAGACTAGAGAAACAAGAATTCCTTAGCATTCGTTGTGAATTCGCGAAATCGACGAGGAAAGAGAAGAAGAAGAAGAAGAAGAAGAAGAAATAAAAAAAGATAAAAGGAAAAGAAAAAAATAAAGGAGAAGATAAAAAGGGGCAGACGTGATGGGATATAGTATACTCGTTTTCCCCATGGTATTTCTCAAGACGATCGTTCTAACGCAATCTCTTTGACGAGATAATTCGAGCATCTTAAGGGTGAGGGGTGAGTTGGGTTAGGTATCGTGTCTCTATAGATACACGTGTAAGACACATGGGAAAAATAACGAGCGCTACGTTTTGCGTCTCTACCCTCTTTCACTATCACCCACCCATCCGACTACGTCTTTGTAAGTGACGATATCGGCTATGATGACGACGACGACGACGACGACGACGACGACGACGACGACAACGACGACGACGGCGGCGGCGGCGGCGGCGGCGGCGGCGGCGGCGGCGGCGGCGGCGGCAGCGGCGGCGGCGGCGGCGGCGGCGGCGGCGGCGGCGGCGGCGGCAGCGGCGACGACGACGACGACGACGACGACGGCGACGGCCACGGCGACGGCAACGGCAACGGCGACGACGGCGGGCGACGGCGGCGGCGGCGGCGGCGGCGGCGGCGACGTTGATGATGCTGATCATGATGATGATAGTAACGATGGTGATGATGTTGACGATGAATGATGAACGTTTAACGATTACGATTACGATTACGATGAACGATGAATATGATGATTATGATTCTGATGACGATGACCTGAAAATAAGAAAAAGAAGCTGAAGAATATCTATGAAGGTGATTACTTCTAATTATATATAAGGCGATTTAAAAGTTCCTAAGTGATTTCAAAAATTAATTACTCCCTTTCGTGGATAATTTATTATTTTCTCTCTTTCCTTTTTCTTTCTCTTTCTTTTTCTTCTTCAAATAAGAACACTGCGAACTCTAGGAGCCTTTGTCGATCCAACCAAGAAACTTTTGGCTCGCTTCGTATAAAAAGAAGAAGAAGAAAGAAGAAAGAAGAAAACTAAACTAAACTAAAATAAAATGTAAAAATAAAGGAGGACGAAAAAATTGAAAAAATAAAAATATTTCATTTTAAAATACAGCGACGATATGATACATATATATCCATGTATATGTATATAAATATATATATACACATATATATTTCCAATTCGATAGGAATTAAAATTCATGTCAGATTTTTGATACCAAAAAAAAAAAAGAAAGAACAGAACGAAATGACAGGGAAAAAACGAAAAATTTCACAAAAACGGTAGAGGGAAAGAGAGATAGAAAGAGAGAGAGAGAGAGAGAGAGAGAGAGAGAGAGAGAGAGAGAGAGAGAGAGAGAGAGAGATAGTTGGATGGATGCACGAAAGCATGATAAAAAGTTCATTCTGCAATATACCATGGACAGTTTCGGTATTATCACGTTCAAAACGAGTATCGCTACGCAAGTAAATTAAACGCGAAATGAATATAACTGTCCTTTCTATTCTATCTCTCTCACGTTTTATACGTGCCGATGTGCGCGTCCTGTTATTCTCTTCCCTCTCTCCCACTCCCTCTTTTTCTCTCTCTCTCTCTCTCTCATTCTATCTCTCATCTCTCATTCTCTCTCCCTCGCAAGTTTATCGAAGCCGACGAAAAAGGGTGGAAAGAATTCTCAGAGAGACATTGCGCTTTAATGAGATGAGACGTCGAGTACAACCGGAACGAAGTATTATTCCAAAGGAGATTTAAAGTTTAACCAAATGTTTTTGGACTTGTCGTCGTCGTTCTCGTCGTCGTTCTTGTCGTCGTCCGGTGAAAGAAGAAGAAGAAAAGAAAGAGAAGAACAAGTAGAAGAAGTCGTCGTAGCACCTAAATAAATGCTAATCCTTGCTGTCTTTTCTCTTAAATTCTATCTGTTCAGAAGATTCAAAAGGTCTTCTTTGTTCTTAACATCTCTACAGCTTCATCTATGTTCATCTCTCTCTCTCTCTCTCTCTCTCTCTCTCTCTCTCGCTCTCTCTCTCTCTCGCTTACTCGCTCGCTTATTCGATCTCTCTCTCTCTCTCTCTCTCTCTCTCGCTTACTCGCTCGCTCACTCTCTCTCTCTCTCTCTCTCTCTCTCTCTCTCTCTCTCTCTCTGGCTCTTTCTATCGCTCAGTCTCTCTTACCTTCTTTCTCATTCCTTTCTAATCTTGAGGAAAGCTAATGCATGTTGTTCGGGAAAGACATAAGAAATTCCTTATCGATTACGGATATTCTTTTCGTTTTTATCGGATTTTTCTTCTTTACTTCTTCCACTTCTTCCTCTTCTTCTTCTTCTTGTTCTTCTTCTCCTTTTACGTCTTCAAAGTATTCAATGCAGTTTCCAAAGTTCAAAGAAGCCTTTGTTTTCTTACGTCGAGAAAATCTAAAAATTCGTATGATAAAATTGTATATTCTGCATCATTATTATTATTATTATTATTATTATATTCTTATTATTATTATATTATTATTATTCTTATATTATTATAATTGTTGTTATTATTACTATTTTTTGAATGCCTTATCAAGGTGTGACGACTCTTAATATCGATTTTAAATTAAATATTGACGTAACTTTACGAACGACATAAAATATTACTTCACGAATGAAACGAAATATGAGAATATCGTGCGCGATTATGCATATTCGAGCTCACATTCGATCGATATTAAGATATCAACGGTATCTTATATTTTCCGTTCATTATAAATGGAGATAAATAATCACATCGCCACTGTCCCCACCCACCCCTCTCTTTCCTGTCCCCCTTTGTCTCTCATCGTTTATCCAAATTTGAACGTGATATCTCTCTCTCTCTCTCTCTCTCTCTCTCGTGCCGATCCCAGCGAGACATCAAAGAGAAATATTAAAAAAAAATTAAAAGAAAAAAAAAAAAAAAAAATGAGGGAAAGAGCTGCACCCTCCATTATAGCACGGGAGGATGCTATCGGATTACGAATTGCGAGCAAATTGAAACGGTTGTATTAACGTCGACATCGACATAAATGAAGATAATAATGAAACAACGAATAATACTATTCATACGTATAACATTGGTTACGAGTTTGCAAGGGAGGAAAAAAAAGAAAAAAGGAAGGAAAACCTATGATTACATAAATTTCACAATTGCACGTACATTTCTCACGGCACGTTTATCCACGTATAGAGAACATATAGTATACGTGCGTTATTAATTTTGCATCGACCGATTGTATTCTCACGTATTTTTGAGTCTAATCGAACGCCTCTATGAGGTCTCGTTGATAAGGCATCCAACATATAAAATCGTAAACGCGATATAGAAAGAATTTTCATTAGACTTTTCTCTAAATGTAAGAGGTATAAAGAAGAAAAAAAATTGTAACGATATATATATATATATATATATATATATATATATATATATATATATATATATATTCGGCAATAATTCGTAGTAATTAACTTTATCGTGTTCGTAGATACACCTCTATCGGGCCAGGGCGACTACTAGTCATCTGGAGTAGACACTCTTGGACTCTGGCTTCAACTTTCTTTTTAAATCGATATCCCCGGATTCCGCTCGAAGATAACACAAGGGGGATAAATTACTTTCTCCTGCGAATGAAAAAAAATTCAATTAAAAATAGGGAAACTGCTGGCGACAGATGCATTCAAAGGATCGGGGGCTCGCTCACTCGCGTCGTCCCAGCGTCCGTGTCCGCCGCGTCCATGTAGAAAACGCGTGGAGGACGAGAGTTTTAAAACGTCGCTGATAGTGTGCATATATCTATGTATATATGCATGATGTATATACATACGTACATACATAAATGCATATACATCTATATATATACGTAAAGAAATCTGCCAGAAGGGGAATTGCTTTCTCTCTGCTATCATATAACTCGTCTAATTAGTCAAATTTGTTGATTCGTCCTTATATCCTCTACAAGTTTTATAGATATACCTACGTATTATACATTAATCCTTACTATGAATCTATATATATATATATATATATATATATATATATATATATGCGTATATCACTTGACAATACATAATTCTTTCGTTATACGAGAGAAATATTTTCTCTTTTAACTCGCGACATTTTCTGCAGCTTTTTTATTTTACATCGCTTTTCTATTTTACCTCGCTTTTATAATGTATCATACTAATGACATAGACAAAGCGAACGATAGTAATATTCGCGAAGTAATTTTTAATTTTTAACGACTATCATTGCATCTTTATCAATAAATAATATTCCTTTGGACACATGTATAACACACGTCATGTTCGTAATTTACGTCATAAATCAATTTTAAAATATAACTATAAATATACGTATAGACATTCTCATCCTATCTTTCCGTTTCTGATTTGTCCTTCTTCTTCATTTTTTCCCCCTATTTTTTTTCCTTTTTTCATTATCCCTTCTTTTTCGGATCTTATGAGATAATTTCCCTTGAGAAAACTTCCTTTTTTTGGACAAAATATAAAAATTCATATGGCGTAGGGTTAAGGAAAGGATCTTTCGTATATACATATACCAAAAAAAGAAAAAGAAAAAAAAAAGCAGAAACCAACGAGAAGAAAAATGCGAGAATAATTTGAAGATAACGACTTGTTAAAAAATTGACGTAAGGAGAAAAGAAGGAAGAAAAGATAAGATGCCAGAACAGCAGGCAGGATGGGTGGAAGAAAAAAAAAATAATAAAAGAAATTATTAATACGATATGACGTATAGTCGATATTTTAAATATCGATTGATCGTGTACCTCGCGAAGGAAATTTCAACTAAAAACTTTTACAAAAACATCTATAGAATGTAGCTTTCAAATTGGAAACTCCGTCCATAAAGAGAGCGTCGTTACTTGACAGAGACACAGTACCCTCAGGGTAACTATGATTCATTATCATGGGTGCTTATAAAGGATCATTAATATTATCCAGCGGACTAGGTAACACGCTTTACCACTAACCACTATATGAAGCGTTTGTACTTGTATAATAGGATCAACCTGCCAAAATAACGTGTAATGCATTTTTACCATCAAGCCTCTACATGTCACTGAAGAAGAAGCTAATGATAAGAGGAGGAATAAGAAGAAGAAGAAGAAAATGAACAAGAAGAGAAGGAGTAAAATGAAAAACTACAAAAGTATAGAAAGACATCTCCTAATCCTTATACAATATAACTACATATATATATATATATATATATATATATATATATATATATATATTCGAGATGATCGCTGTGTCTCTATAGAGAATCGAATCTGCTTGAAATTATATCGTTGTATCCTACAGGAATATGGGCCACCTCTGACAAGTTATATTAATAAGAACATTAGCTGTTTGTAAAGAGGGGCAAAAAAAGAAATGAAAAGAAAAAAAGGGGTTGGTGGGAGAAAGAAGATTCGAGAAGAAGAAATGAACTTATAATATTATTTGCAAGAAAATGAAAATAACTAATTTATACGTATATCGAAGTGGGATTAGGGTGGAATTGGAAAGGGTTGAGAAGGAGGAGGAGGAGGAGGGAGTAAGAGAGAGAGAGAGAGAGAGAGAGAGAGGGAGAAAGAGAGATCGTTGAAGGAAGGAGAATATTGCTTTTTGTGGTTAAAATATCGCCAAGAGTAGAACGGATATTACCGGTAATCCCTTATGGACGACGCATCCTCTTCTTCGTCGTAATAAAAAACGTTAGAAGGTAGAATAATTCCTGAGTAGCGGGCGCAGGCATCTCTTAATGTACCAACGAAGATCCTCTCTGACTTTCCTTGTCGTCACCTGTCACAGATAAACTTTTTAACGATGAAAATAGTAAAGGTAACCCAGCATTGAAGAAGAAAACGAGAAAGAAAAAAAGAGGAAGAGAAAATGGAGAAGAAGGAGGAGGAGGAGGAGTAAGAAGAGGAGAAAGAAGAGGAGAAGGAGCAGGAGATACAAAAAGAAAAAGAAGTATAGAAAGAAAGGAGAGAGAGAGAGAGAGAGAGAGAGATTTTCCCCTTGGATGGCTTATAATGAGAAAAGTAATTCCAATTTAAATATCCCGAAGTGCCAGGTAGAATAATACCCGCGATTGCGTTGAAACTCATAAAAAGGGGAAGAAGGAGAAAGGGAGAAGGAGAGATAGAGAGAGAGAGACTAATTCTGCAAAATACTTCAACTTGGAAATCCTCTTCGAAAAGTATCGGATCAATAAATAATAATTCTGTCGACAATGATACATATTCGTTGTTATATATAATATAATATCATATATATATATATATATATATATATATATATATATATATATATATATATATATGATATGTAATAATCGACGTTCAACATTTTCACAATTATTTCGAAATATTCCTGCATAATTTCTATAAAATTGTACTCATCGATCAGTTCTACAAATTGTAATTTATAATACGATCGTCCGTATATATACGTATATAAATATCCATTTATTCAAACAAGAACATACTGTTATACAGTAATTTATTATGAATACATTTAATACGTAATATTACATCGATATTATGAAATATTAAATATTAAACGTACGTATCGTCGTCAACGAATATCATCGAAATGAGGGAATAAAATCCATGATGAAAATATGATATTATAATTTTATACGAACGTACATACCGTAAGTACACGATCGATCCTCAACTTACTCGAAAATATGCACTCGCCTCTCCTTCTCTTCGTCCTTTCAAATTCCACCAACTCCTTATCCTCGGTTGTTGTTGTTTCCTTACTCTCTACTGAAAGCATAATAATGACTATGTATAGAGATATACATAATAATAACACGGACGATTAAAGTTCATCGCCGCAAGGTGCAATATCGGAGGTATTTGACCATCACTATTGTTTGTGATTTTTTCCCCTACAACCAAAATGATGCGCCCCATTGTTCCTTCTTCGAGTAATACGAAAGCAAGGAATATACCAATATATATGGTATATTCTTTTTCTTTCATATATAAACGTCCAAAACGTCTGTTCTCAACCATATATACCTACCCATCATAAAAACGTATAGCATACGTTTGCAATTAACAACATTGTATAATAAATAAAAGTATTACATATGTTTCATCGACGTTAATAAAAATGTATTATTTTTTAACGTTTCATATGACTGCATTTGAAATATTTCATTTCAAAAAAATCTCAAATTTTTGTGAAATCATATATTATGAAAAATTATACAATTTTATTGAATAACACTTTTCTTAATACAATTCCTCTTATTATTACGTATAAAATCATTGAATTATTCTCACTAAACTTAATCTATTCTATATTTAAAATCTCCAAAAACATGTCACACAAGAATACATACAAGATAACATAGTATGTCAACAATAAATCTAACATATTTCTATTTATTATCACTTAAAAATATATTTATTATAAGTATATTATATGTAAAAGTAGCTGTAAGTGTATCTTAGAAAGCATAAATATTATAAGTAGGTGTATAAGTAAATGCATAATGTAAACAATAATACATAACAGGAGAATATGTAATCATGATTTATGTTGATAATGCTAATACTATATACTAATTAACCTCTTAAATGCAAATGAAGTATTTAACACATCATGATAATCTTAATCATATATTCATATGAAAAATATAAACATCAGAATTTAATTGTACGTCTAAAGGTTAAAATACTCGAGAACACACATGATAATATTAAATCTTACTACAATCAAATTAATGTTTCAATTCTATAAACTAAATGGGTTATGCGCTCTGTTATTATATTATTGTTCTTCCATAGGCTTCTAACAACAAAACAAAGACCTGTATCACTTATGTAGATAAGAGATATATTTAATTATTATATATTTACTTATTATATAATTATATATTAAATATATATTTATATATGAGCACAGCTCAACACAGAAAACTTATTTTAGCATAGCCAAACATAAGAGAGTACAAGATTAAATAAGGAAAGTCGTAATGTTGATTTATTGTATAAGTAGCAATAGACAGTAACGACTCTAAGCATAAAACTTATAACTAAGAAAATTTCGCCTTATAATTATTCTATATTCTGCACACTCTAAATGCTACTTATATCATAATATTAAACCTTCCTTTGAATACAGAAAAAAGAGATACACTTACATGCATAAGACGAACAACTTTGTACCTACCGTTTTGTTTCAAAAATTTCAGGCTTCATTGTAAAAAACTGGTTATACATTAATGATACAAAGTACTGTCCATCGCTGGCCACTACTTGCTAATATCTTGTTGGCAGCTCGTGAATCCCACGTTGAAAAAACTGGTCATCTTTTAAAGCGATCCACGAATTGATCCAACTTCTTATTTCTTCATAAGACTGGAAGTACTGGTCAACCAGGTCTTGTGCCATTGAACGAAAAAAATAATAATCCGAGGTAGCAACGTCTGGAGAACCCAGCGGAAAATTCGAGGCTTCATTATAGAAAAACTGGTTATACATTTATGATTCAATGTAGTGTCCATCGCTGGCCACTACTTGCTAATATCTTGTTGGCAGCTCGTGAATCTCACGTTGAAAAAACTGGTCATCTTTTAAAGCGATCCACGAATTGATCCAACTTCTTATTTCTTCATAAGACTGGAACTACTGGTCAACCAGGTTTTGTGCCATTGAACGAAAAAAATAATAATCCGAGGGAGCAACGTCTGGAGAACCCAGCGGAAAATTCGAGGCTTCATTATAAAAAAACTGGTTATACATTTATGATTCAATGTACTGTCCATCGCTGGCCACTACTTGCTCATATCTTGTTGGCAGCTTGTGAATCTCACGTTGAAAAAACTGGTCATCTTTTAAAGCGATCCACGAATTGATCCAACTTCTTTTTTCTTCATAAGACTGGAACTACTGGTCAACCAGGTCTTGTGCCATTGAACGAAAAAAATAATAATCCGAGGGAGCAACGTCTGGAGAACCCAGCGGAAAATTCGAGGCTTCATTATAAAAAAACTGGTTATACATTTATGATTCAATGTAGTGTCCATCGCTGGCCACTACTTGCTAATATCTTGTTGGCAGCTCGTGAATCTCACGTTGAAAAAACTGGTCATCTTTTAAAGCGATCCACGAATTGATCCAACTTCTTATTTCTTCATAAGACTGGAACTACTGGTCAACCAGGTTTTGTGCCATTGAACGAAAAAAATAATAATCCGAGGGAGCAACGTCTGGAGAACCCAGCGGAAAATTCGAGGCTTCATTATAAAAAAAACTGGTTATACATTTATAATTCAATGTACTGTCCATCGCTGGCCACTACTTGCTCATATCTTGTTGGCAGCTCGTGAATCTCACGTTGAAAAAACTGGTCATCTTTTAAAGCGATCCACGAATTGATCCAACTTCTTTTTTCTTCATAAGACTGGAACTACTGGTCAACCAGGTCTTGTGCCATTGAACGAAAAATATAATAATCCGAGGGAGCAACGTCTGGAGAACCCAGCGGAAAATTCGAGGCTTCATTATAAAAAAACTGGTTATACATTTATAATTCAATGTACTGTCCATCGCTGGTCACTACCTTCTCAGGTCTTTCTAGCAGTTCGTGAATCCCACGTTGAAAAAACTGGTCATTTTTTAAAGCAATTCACAAATCGATCTAACTTTTTATTTCTTCATGAGACTGGAAATGCTGGTCAGCCATGTCTTGTTCAATTGATTAAAACAAATGGAAATCTAAGAGAGTAACGTCTAGTGAACCGGTGGGAAATTCAAGGCTTCATTGTAAAAAAACTGGTTATACATTTATGATTCAACGTATCTTCCTTTGTTGGCCACAACCTTCTCCCATCTTTTCGGCAGCTCATCAATCCCATGTCGAAAAAAATAGCTATCTTTTGAAGTGATCCAAGAATCGATCCAATTTTTTATTTCTTCATAAGACTGAAAATGCTGGTCAGCCATGTCTTGTTCAATTGATTAAAACAAATGGAAGTCCAAGAGAGCAACGTCTAGCGAACCGGTGGGAAATTAAAGGCCTCATTGTAAAAAAACTGGTTATACATTTATGATTCAACGTATCTTCCTTTGTTGGCCACAACCTTCTCCCATCTTTTCGGCAACTCCTCAATCCCATGTCGAAAAAAATGGCTATCTTTTGAAGTGATCCAAGAATCGATCCAATTTTTTATTTCTTCATAAGACTGAAAATGCTGGGCAGCCATGTCTTTTTCCATTGATTTAAACAAATGATAGTCGGAGGGAGTAATATCTGGGGAACCAGGTAGGTGGGGTAGGACTTCCCATTTCAAAACTTCCAATTGTTTCTTGATCACTTTAACATTGTGAGTACTAATACTGTTATACTGTAAAATGATCTTATCCTCTGCCTTGTTGTACTGTGGCCGTTCTTCTGCCAATGCTCCGCTCAAACGCAATAATTGCGCTCGATATCGATCAATCGTAACTGTTTCATTAGGTCTTAACAGCTCATAATATATTACGCCTAACTGGTCCCACCAAATACATAACATGACCTTGGAGCTGTCATTATTCGATCTAGCCGTTGACGTGGAAGCACGGCTAGAATATCTCCGTCTAGTACTTTTGCACTCGGGATTATCGTAATGAATCCATCTTTTGCCCGCAGTCATAATGCGATCCAGAAATCCCTTCCGTTTTTGTCTTTCAAGGAACTGTTCACAAGCAAATAAACGCCGTTCTACATACCTCGGTTTCAATTCATTCGGCATCCAATGTCCTTGCTTATTAACCATTCCCATGCGTTTGAGACGTTTTGAAACCGTTTGTTCCGTTACACCTAATGACTTTGCCAATTCTTCTTGGCTCTGACCCGAGTCTTCATAAAGTAATTCCTCCAACGCTGCATCTTCATAAACCTTCTTTCTTCCACTACTTTGACGATCTTCGACGTGAAAATCACCGTCCACGAAGCGTTCGAACCACTCACGGCATGTTCTTTTGTTGATAGCAGCTTCACCATAAGTATTTGAAATCAGTCGGTGAGCCGAAGAAACAGATTTCTTCATATTGAAAAAGAAAATTAAAACCTCTCGTAAATGACGAGGATTTGGCTCGTAATGAGACATTCTCGATCGAGAATAACTTTGTAACGCAGACAAAACTCGACTAACTTCTCTGTTAGACGAATTCTGTTTAAAAGCCGGTACCGATTAAACAAAAGTGGCATCATGCCCACCGTTCGAAAAGATGGCCGATTCAGGCCGCGCATGCGCATTAGACTTATATCCCCACTCTTTCACTCACTCTCTCCCTCTCTCACACACAACACAAAACTACTCTCATGTATCATGTATAGTAAACGAATTAATTTCGTCATCTATTATAAGGAAAAAAAAAAGAAAACATATGAAATATAAAAGTATACAAATGATAAATAATCATATTAATCTAGACATCCATTATAAGAAAAGAAAAAAAAAGAAAACATAATATGAAATGTAAGAGTATACAAATGATAAATAATGGATATCATGATAAAATAACAATATTCTAATTAAATAATTAACTGAAATACATTCCGGAAATAATTACTTCATCATCCATCAAATATAATGCATAGTTTTCCTCTATTTTCTATGTCCTAATCAGAATGAAATATATAATTAACAAATCAAATAAAATAATTAACGGAAATCTCATGGATGTACGTTACCTCATGGATGTGTGATATACCATGTATATATGTTAAATCCTCCATGAAAATATCTTGAAAGAAAAGAATATTATAGATATCCTATGGGATTTATAATCGACGGTAGATAAGTTTTGTATATCGACGAAAAAATACTTACGGAAGTAAAGAATTATCCGTAAGATATTGTAAAGTAAGTACTTACATTATTACCGGTCGAATTTGAATCAATGATATGGATAAAGCAAAATGATATTTACCAATTGTGTTAACGCAGGAATCTACTCTTTCCGTACATTTTAATATAACTCGCGCTATATTCTTTCTTATTGAAATTTTTTCTACTGTTTAACTCTTAACGAACAAGCGCATTTCTTTAGGACGATGATCAGTAGATCGACGGATTTTTAAGAAAAATAAATCTATGTATTCCAAAAAATGACTCGCTCTTTGAATTCGCGCTTTCAAAGATAGAGATACTCCGGCGGAATTTTCTTCAACTTCAGCATCCAGAATATTTGATTCAAACGATCTCTTGTGAACTTATCCGAATAGAATGGAATTCTGCCAATATTGCTTGTTGACCAATATTCAAATTCATTTTTTAACGGCATTGTGCCCATATTGAAAATTACAGAAAGAAAAGCCCAAAATTCTCCTATTTCTAGATTTTTCCAATTATTCCAAATTGATCGGTTTTTTAATCTTTTTTCACGCATTTTGCAATTTGCATAATTTTCAGTTTCTTTTGTTATATTATCTACTAATTCATCTGTAAAGTACAAATTGAATATATCAATAGACTCAACAATATTGGGAGAAGTTTGTAGCCCTTTTACCTTTGAAGATACTTTAAATTTTATTTGCCGAGATTTATCATCTCGTTGAGTAAAATTTTCCCATTTTCTTCAGTCATCACTAACACTGCTTTTTTTTTTTTTACCTTTTAATTATAACGTGCACAATTAAGGCCGAATCTAACAGATTTCCAAAAATGGCACCTCATACCGCCCATAGGGCGGCATTCAATTCTTGTAGAACATTTATAATGTCGCAAGTATGGCGGCATTCGTTCGTTAAGGATTAATACCTTTCGTTAACGGTTTTATTTCGTTTATTACATTTTTCGGACGTTACACTGGTATCACGGCTATTGGTCCAAATTTTAATGCACGGCTGGTGATTGGTTGGCTTCTGTAAAGACTACCAACTTAACTTTTAAAATCTGCTTTTTACCTTGTGATACTTCAATTTAATTTGTTTTTATTTTTTTCTTTTCCTATTATACATTTTTAGAATACTATATGCATTTAACATACGAAATAAGTATAAAAAAGATAAGAGCGTTTGTTTTTTTTATGCAATAACTTTGAATACGTCATTATTTCATAGAATCGATATGATTGGTCTATTCTCCTCGTTCTGAGATGTGGACATGCGATTCGTTAAATTGCACTGTATATGTAACTATTCAATGAAAAACACGCAAAAAGTTTTCGTTTTCTAATCCTGCAATTTTTCCAATGAAAATATTTTCGAAATAACAAACTGTGAAACTATTAGTCGCTTTGTTTTTTTGGTATAGAGTAATGTCAGTAATTTATTATTGATTTGAAGTATCAATTATTACTAAGGTGGCAAAACAGTGAAAAATTATACAAATTTGATTTCGATTATATTGTTAGTATCAAAACAGTTAAACAATAACGATGAGATTAACGTAAATTAGAAGAAATCTTTTAGAAATTAAAGTACGTTTAATTATTGTAGTTACTCGAACATTATCTAAATCAAAATATATAAAAATGAGCTCTCGTCATCGTTTAACATCTTTTGGAGATGTCGAACACACGAATTTTCTTTCCGAGGATATTGGTGCTCTTTATCTCTCAAATAGTTACACGGACGTAACATTAATAGTTGCAGATCAAAGATTTAATGGTCATAAAATTATTCTAGCAGCGCGAAGTCAATATTTCAGAGCTCTATTATTTGGCGGTTTGAAGGAATCAACTCAGCAGGAAATTGAATTAAAAGGTGCATCTGTGCCAGCTTTTAAGGGATTATTTAAATACATATACACTGGACATATGTCTCTTGCCAATCAACGTGAAGAGGTATTACAATATATATACAATTCTTTGATAAATATCTGTAGAAAAACAATAAGAAATATTATTATTATTATTAAGGTAATTGTCGACATTCTTGGCTTGGCACACCAATATGGATTTTTGGAACTTGAAAGTGCAATATCAGATTATCTTAAAAAAATCCTTAGTATAAAGAATTTTTGTTTTATATTCGATGCCGCACGTCTTTATCAAATTGAATTTTTGAAAAAGGTTTGTATTGATTTATATAAACGGTTATGATGCAAGTCTAAATCTCTTATAGTTGCATGACAAAGGTTATAACTGATATATATTTCTCTCTCCTTCTTTTTTCTTTTTTCATGTTTGGACTTGAAAAAGTGGTGTTATCAATATGTTAATAAACATGCTGCCGAAATTATACATCATGACAGTTTTCTACAATTAAGTCCTACAGCTTTAAATGAACTTATTTCACGGGACTCGTTCTACGCGCCAGAAATTGATATTTTCTTAGCAGTACAGGAATGGATCAAAGCAAATCCTGATGTGGATGCAAAGGAAATTTTAGGTCCGTACAAATGTTATATAGTTTTTGAACATTATATCTGTTTTTACTTTTTCATGAAAAAAAAGAAAAGAAAGAGAAAAGTTCTAATAATATTGAACTGTAACATTTTAGCACAAGTAAGATTAAGTCTTATTTCTTTGACCGATCTTTTAAATGTTGTGAGACCAACTAGATTGGTTTCTTCCGAAGCTATTTTAGATGCGATAACAGCAATAATGGACAAATCTTCGGAACTTGCTTATCGAGGTCAAATGTTAGTAGATCAAAATATTGCCCTTGCAGCTTATGGTGCTGAAGTCTTACAAGGTGAAATGCGTAGTTATCTTCTGGATGGTAATTCTTATAATTATGATATGGAACGTGGGTAAATATAATTTATTAATCTTTGAAAATATATATTCAACTGTTTGGAAACTTTATCGGAATGTACCTTATAGAAATGTAAAAATAATTTTATAGATATACAAGACATGCAATAACAGATACACAGGAACATGGTATACTAATTAAGTTAGGTACACAATGCATAATAAATCATATAAAGATGTTACTATGGGATAGAGATTTACGTTCATATTCTTATTACATTGAGGTGAGAATCTTTTAACCAAGTATTATAGAAATTAAATAAATGTGTTAAATAATAATATAAATTATTCTAAAAAATGTATTTTCTTTTTTCTCTTTCGTTTTTTCTCTCTTTTTTATTTTTCATTTATTTTTTTTTTTTTTTTAATTTCATTACGGAAGGTATCCATGGATCAAAAACATTGGGTGAGAATTATCGATTATACGAAATACTTCTGTCGTAGTTGGCAATATTTATACTTTGAACCGAGGGTTATGCTTTACATTCGTATTGTTGGTACAAATAATACTGTGAATAAAGTAAGTTGTACATGTAATATGTCGATAACATTATATCTTGCGGTGGAAATACATCATATAACAATCAGAAATTATGTATTACAGGTATTTCATGTTGTAAGCTTTGAAGCATATTATAGAAATCACTCAGAAAAATTATCCGAAGGATTTATCATTCCAACAAGAAATGTTGCTACCATGAAGTTTGGCGCTACTGTTACAGAAGGAGTGAGTAGGTATGTTATTATTTTTTCCAACATATATCTTCATTTAGAAATCTATTTTCGATTATCTTCTAGTTATATTTTTTATTTATATATAGAATACGTAATGCTTTACTAAATGGTGATACATCAGATTATGACTGGGATAGTGGATATACCTGCCATCAATTGGGTTCAGGTTCAATCTTGATACAATTGGGACAACCTTATATCATAGATTCCATGAGGTAATATATATATATATCTTGTTTATTTAATTATTTTTATAAGGTTATGTAAATTATCGTAAATTACTCTTACAGATTATTACTTTGGGATTGCGATAAACGCTCATATTCCTATTACATAGAAGTATCTAGTAATTATTTAACTTGGGATCTGGTAGTTGATAAGACCAAAGAACTTTGTCGTTCTTGGCAAGTACTACGCTTTCATCCGGCCAGACCCGTTGTTTTTATACGTATAGTTGGAACCCATAATACGGCGAACGAGGTTGTTAAACATATTATTTATTACCAAATATCAATTATCTTAATAAAAATTTCATTATCTAAGTTATGTGTATGTATATATATATATATATATATATCCATATATATATATAGGTATTTCATTGTGTCCACTTTGAATGCCCTTCTCAAGTCGAAGATAAGGCCCACAAATCACCTATGAACCGTGGAAAACATTTGACAATTAATTCTACAGAAACAGAAAAAGTAGATCAAGATGATGGTGATTCGACAGATGATTCTGTTATTATAGCTTCAGTACTTTAATGTGATCTAACGCATACAACATTTTCGCATGTGATAGCGTCCAGCAAAAACTTTCAAGACTATAGAATAAGAATATTTATAAGAGTGTAACGTTATAACCACGAACACGTCTCATATAAAATAATATTTATTAAAAGAGATCCTTTGTTATATCAACGTATTTATAAATTTACAAAAGGAAAAATAGAAATTAAAAAAAAAAGTATCACAAATTTGAAATAGGTGCTTCGTAGATTTTAAAAAATACTATATATACTCATTGTTCGTGGTCCTACACAGCCACATACACACATATACATATAGAATATTTTTATTCAAGACTTTGCTCTACCAATATATGAAGCATATTATATATGTAATTTTTTTTTTATATATATTGCATAGTATGATTTTTGTTTGATGATAACATTATTTCTTATTAAAGTATATTTATAGAATTCTGCAATGCAATAGGTACAAAGAAATAGCAATCAAACTTAGGTGCCAACTTTTTAATCTCAAAATTATATTAACTCTGAGCTTATATATATTAATGCTAAGTAAATTTATCTCCAGTTTGTTTTAAATTTTATTAATACAATTTTTTAACATGTATAAAAACACCGTTATATATAATACGTTATTTTTATATATAACAAATTATATAGAACATATTAAATATAAAATTTTACAAATAATAATAAAATAATATATAAAATAATTTCTCTTAGCTACAGAATAGAGTTCAAGATCATAACATATACTATGTTCTATATATATATATATATATATATATATATATATATATGTTATAGTGATAAGGCATTTTTATGTCTTTATCATATAATCTGGTATTTTTTACGCACATCACAAAAATATACATTTATTCTACATACACTGCAGTTTCTTTTTATTGATTCAAGATAAACTAATGTTTGGGAAAAAAAGATATGCTTACTTGTTTTTTAACTTCATCTTTAATATTTAGAGACAAATAGAATCATATTTATTGTATAAATCATTCGTTGTTTCATTTATTATGTGATCCATTTTAAATCAGCACATAGTGATATATGATCACTTGGAAGTACTATAGAAGGTAAACCAATATGTACAGTAAGTTCTTCAATGCTAGGCATTGGTATTACTTGCTCTACTTCAAGTTTATTTTTTTCATAAAATATATAGTCCAAACAGCCTGAAAATTCTGGCGTATAATTTGTATACATCGGTGTACCACATGCACTAGCGAAACGAATATTAGAAGTTAAAGACACATCCTTCACAGCTTCTTCCGGATCTAAAAGAATTATATATGAATAAAGTTTTCAACGAATAAGATAGGAGTAATTGAGAAAAAAAAAAAAAAATACAAAAAGTCCTTACTACTGCTCCAATCCTTATAATTTTCAGGTATATAGTTTTTAGTCATTAATTGATAAACACCACATTCGGGTACACTGTTAAAATCGCCGCATAATAAAATGCTGACATTGCTTTGAGGATGCTAAAAAAACATATTCGTAACTATAATTTATTCACTCGTTATATGTAATAATCCAAGAAATTAATTTTATGATTATATTAAAAAGTAATACTACATACTATATATATTATATATTCATAATGAAAAAACGATTACACACCTCTTTTTTTATCTTTTCTGTAAGATTTTCTATATACAGTAAAATATAATATGCTTGTAACATACGTATATGGTCTGCATTAGGATGGAAATATAAATGTGTATTGGCAATAACTAAAATATCTGATGGTCTTTCTTTTGATTGCAATGCAATTACCTGTTAGACAATTATCTTTATATATGATTCATATTTATCTTAATAAGTAGTAAAAAGAGTTACAAAAAATAATGTATTAATATTTCACCTGTGCAGTTGTATTTCTGTTTAAGAAACGTTCCTTTGCCTTTTCATTCTGTATTTTGGACCAAATAAGTGCAAATTTAGGCATTGTAGTGTTATGCCCTATAACAGTACAATCGAAGCTCAGTGCTTCAAATCTTTCTTCGTTAAAAAATATTGCAAGACCTTCTGTTGATTCATTCTTCGTGTTGAACATACTTTTATACTGTAGTAAAGATAAAATTGGCATAAAATCGTTATCATAAATCTTATTATCTACCTCTTGGAGGCAAATAATATCAGAGTTAAATCCTAAGGAAATGGAAAAAAAATATTCTTTCATTATTTCTTCCTTTTGAAACAGAAAAAGAAATGAAGTTTTTTTGTTTTCTTTTTTTTTATTAATATATTTCATATTTAATATAAATTTACCTATTATTTCTTTGAGTAGAAGTTGTTTTCGATAATCTATGTCTAAAGCATATTCTGGACAATATGGGAATAAATTTTCTTTACTGTAACTGGTGCTAGCATATGTATTAGCTAATATATTATACGATGTAACTCTGAAACTAAATTTATAAGAATTCAGATACATTTCATCCTATAAATTTATAAGAATGCGTATCATTAGATACTTGGATATAATTATATGTTTTACTCTTCAAATAATTACCTATTTCCAGTTAACTTAGATTTTGTAAACATATGACGAGTATCAAATGGACAATGTCCTGGACCAGCTTCTACAAGGCCCTTAGATTCCACTTCAATGAAAGGTCCATTGGCTTTCTCATTTTGAGGAGTACAACCTAATTTTAATCTAGAACCAATATCGGATACATTTGGTATATACAAATACCCATCGCCAACGTGCAACCAATTTTGTTTAGGTTTATTTATATCCTTTTTGTACCAATTAAAGGTTGATAATTTTTTATTAGTATATAACGCTTCAAATTTGGTAGGATATAACGGAAAGCCACACAGTAAAGATGATGGTAAAGTTATAGCATTGACAATCGGTATATTTTTCTTTATCACAAACGTTGTATCAAATATTACTAATTTTAGATTATTTACATCTTCTAAAATTGTTTCACATAAAGTATCACCATTGATTCTAATATTGTCCCTATGTATATAAATATCTTTTTCCATAACATCATCCACTTTGTCACCAAATTTCTTTTTCTTTTTAATTATAATTTTTCTAATATTACTATTGATTCTATTGAGAAATGAATCAACTTTTTCATTTATACGCCTTTGAAAGTTGAATTGACGATTCACATTTATGGCAGGATATTCAAAGCAGAACATAAAATCAAAGGTTTCCGCACCATTTTCATGGTATACCAATGCTTCGCCACTATTTAAAACCATTTTCAAATTTGTAGATTTATAATGAATTTGAAAATTTGTATTTGTCGCTTTTATCAGTGAGGTTAGTTGACTTCTTCGAGTGGAACAATGATTCATAAATATATTGAACATTATACGGAACGAGCAAGATAACTAATTGTTTCGGAATGATAACATATGAAATAATTCGCTGCAGTTAAATCGATGATTGAACATTAATAAACATTCGTAGCTAAAGAGCATTGAATTTTCATACCAGAAAAATCGTTTGAAATACTGTCGATAAAATCGTATAACGTTATTACCGCCTTGAAAAATGCTACAACTTTTTTTAACAACTTTTGTTAATGGGTATACAAGTATACCCATTATTGACTTTAACAATTATCTATATCAATGTATTCATTTTACCTTTTTTTTTCTTTCCACTGTTCTTTAAACAATTTATTTACTTCTTTACTAGTAGAGAACCTAAAATACAATAGCACGATCACATATATTGGTATTTATATATATATATATATATATATATATATATATATATATATATATATATATATATATTGTAAATGCACATACATGTTATCTTCAATTTCATAATTGATATTTAATAATACATTAAAATTTAACTCACTGACGATATTCTGTACGTGCAAACAAAGTCAATGTTTTAAATATCTTCAAACATTTCTCAACGTCTCTTACTTCAAATATGGCACTAACTTTAAGAACTATCTTTGATTCCTTTTTTATTAGAGTCCCATAAATTCTAAGCGCATTATAGTGCTAAGCAAAAATAAAAAGAAAAAAAAACCGAGATATAAAATAAATAATTCAATTGAACGATGTATCATATAAAATTGACATATCCATAGTATTCAAGTCATTCCACGTGGAATGACCTCGTGGATATCATTTGTAATAATTGTAAATATTTCTTATTAATTACCCATATAGCGTATTTATTATTATGTGGGGTTTTGACAAACATTTCAGATATGGATAACGAGTTCAAACAGATAGGAAATAGAACCTTTTTCTTAAGGTCTATGATCAGGAAAACGTCATCTTTGCGTATGATACGACCTATTGTTTGTATAGTCTTAATGCGATTATTTTCATAATCTTTCAATCTAATATACGTAGAAATATCTTCAATAAAAAGAGGTATATGAGGAAAACGCATATTGATAAAATTTGAAAGCGTAGACAAATCTTTCTTCCATTTTCTTGACGCACGACCTTGATGATTAACGATATTCTGTAGATCGTTCATTTTAAATAAATTATATCGTTAACGCGCATAATCTATTATGAAAATAATTAATAATTCAACCATTAGAAGTTAAACACCGAATTTCGATCACATTAGCATCAACAAATATTTGCAATATACCGCGTAGATGGCACGACATTTGCGACGTTACTCCGAAGGAGCGTTCCCATTGGTCGCTTCGTCCGCCAATAACGTTGAACGATTATCGATCGTCTTGTTTTTCTTCCTTCCTTACCTCACTTGTTTTCGTCTACCCGTTTTAATCGTCATTTTATCTTTAAATAATCCTTTTTGCATTATTCCTCGCATTTTTTTATTAAACCTTTTTCAACCACCGTTACTTTTCAATCCTTAATCGCTGTTAAATTGATTATGTTCGTTTGAAAATATTTCGCGCCGTGCGACACAACTGCATTTCATAACAATCAAACACTGTTGCCATTAAGTTAATAACAGTTTTTTGTCTCGTTCGAATCGTTCAACAGTGTTCGTTCACGTGAACTCATTATTAATTTAATTTTTGTAATATCTAACGTAACATTACAGGAGCATACAATTCTATTGTTCCGATAAAATGGTATATCTTCGTATAACAATCTTAAATCCTCATTAATTATTCATACGGTTAACACATTATAACATTTAGCGTTTATTCTTGAGAGGGCAAGAGAAGAAAAGAAAAAAGAAAGAACAAGAAATCGACGAGAGATATGTCGCCGTTCGTAAAGAAGATTCCCGAAGATGCGTGCGAATTTAAGAAGAACAGAGAATTTAGAACAACGGATTAATTTCGTACGTTCTTCCGAATCGAAAATTTATTCTCCTTCAATCGTATTCTCAATTATCACGTACGTGTGTGATCATTCTGTCGATTCGATCAAGATCAAATCAAGGTCAGTTAATAGGACATTCCATGGTATGGGATTTGCCCTTGGAGCATCATGTCTCTTTTTCTACGTATAGATGAAATCACAACCATAGATAGACCAACGGAAATGAGAAAGTTCTCTCTTATCCCCGCGAAGATTTACGAGTCAACTTTTTTAAGGGTATGTATTTTGGAGTAAAAAAAAAGAAGACGAAGAAAAAGAAGAAGAAAAAGAAAAAAAAGTAAGCATGGACGGTGTTCAGTGTCGGACAATTTTTCTCTTTCCGAAATGTGTCAAGTATCAGTGTCTATATTAATCTACGTCGATCCTTTCTTTTTCTTTTTTTTTTTCTTTTTTTGAGAGTGCCGGAAGATAGTATTTACGAGTGATAAATGCAAAAGAAGAAAAAAGGAAGAAAGAAAGAAAGAAAGAGAGAAAAAAGGAGAAGAAGAAGAAGACGGAAGAAAGAAAGAAAGAAAGAAAGAAAAATGTGCGTAAGTAATTATATTTATTCTTTAAATCCGCCGAATTATAACCTGTATGTTTGGAAATATTTCGTAAGAATATAATATCTCTCTTATTACCGACAACGGGACGACTATAATCTCGTTATTATATATATATATATATATATATATATATATATATATATACGAACATTTAGCGAATCTATCAATACCCTTATTCGATAATAAATCTTTTCTTATTTTGTTTTTTGTTTCTTCTCTCTCTCTCTCTCTCTCTCTCTCTCTCTCTCTATATATATATATATATATATATATATATATATATATATATATATATATATATATATAACTTTTAACACCTTTCAAAAAGATCAGTAACGATAAAAACGACATTAGAAATTTTTCCCTCTGATATTTCGACAATCGAATTAAATTACACGTAAATACAACGAGTATATGTATATTCGTAAGAGAGTTTGCTTTAAAACGATCGAAAGAATAATAATAATGATAACAACAACAATAACAATTAACAACGATGGAGTACGTATCTGGTGAAAGAAAGCGGCGCAAAATAGAATGAAAGTTCATTGTACGTGACCGTAAAGCATTATCGATAAGTAAAACTCGTAACATCAATCTATTACAATTAATTTGTTTTCCCTAATCGTACGTACGACCTTTCAATGACGTTATCGCGGCTATAATATATACACAACACACACACACACAGACACGCGTGTAATCATTCGTAAATTGACAACAGCTTGAAACGAAGCTCGGATATACATATACACCATTGGCCGCTTGGAAATCGATCCTTACAAGTTCGTCGTCGTCAAAGTTACAAAGAGATTTTAATACGAACGTAAAACATTCATACGTCGACGAAATCCTCAACGAAATCATCAAACCGTAAACTCCTCTTACTCGTTTCAATAGAATAATCGAAAACTTTCCATGGATCTACGATCATATCCTTGATATCTTTGTTCGAAACGACACCCTGCCCTTCCCCCGCCTCACAACTCTCGATCTTTTCAACGAGCATACGTTCAAGGTCGAACAAAAGTGCATAACACGCAGGAGAAGGATCGGTCAAAAGTTTCCAAGTCGTATTTCAAAAAGTCATAATTATTCTTCCTTTCGAGTGTCTCCTTTTTCTTTTTTTTTTTTTTGCTGGCTTTGCCTAATCGGGCTTGTAATTTTATTGATCCGAACAAAGAGAAAAAAGAAAGAAAATAAATTAGCTAGCTTAAACAAAAATTTTCGTAAAAGGGCGATTGACCTTTAAAAATAAAAAAAAAAAAAAAATAAAAAAAAAAGAAGAAAAGAAAAGAAAAAATATAATCGTTCGAAGAACGAACTTTTCACCGATCCTTTTCTATGTACGCATTTTAGAAGTAAACGACGAAATTATTTTCTTCCAAAGATAATTATATTAAAGAAGAAAAGGAAAAGGAAACAAAATTGTTCTCTTTTCGTTTTCCATTAAAATATTACGCGTTTCATTATTTAATATTTTCTTTTTTTTCTTCTTCTAATTATTATTTTCAGGAGACCTTAACGATCGTTTAGAATCGACGAGGATCCTTCGGTCAAATCGTCTGCCGTTGCTTCTTGCCAGGTCAAAGACCTAACAGCCCTTAGAAGGCCGTCTTCGGACTTTCGGTGAAAGTACATACACGTATACGCGTCCTTGAACTGGAAGCCTTCGAACGATCGGACGCAGTGAAATATTTCATGGTGTATCTCATATTATTCGTCGTAAGAAGAATGACACACGTTATAATTGCAAAGGTACATTTTTCCTGTTTACACAAAGCTACCTATCTAATGGAAACGTTCCTCGAAGGAACAGAAGTTCCTTATATCATCTGAAACATTCTCACAGGTACGCCGCTTAGCTTTTTTCTTTGCTTTACCTTTTTTTTTTTCCTTCTATCTCTCCATTTTTACGACAAATAAAATGATTCTCGTCTAATCGAATTGACAAAATTTTGTCGAGTCGCGTTCTCTCACCCTTTTCTTTTTTTATTTTTTTATTTTTTTTTTTTTTCGATTATCATCATGTCCCATTTGTCCAACGCATCTCCGCGCCAAATTATTCTCCGACACAGGATGGATCGAAGGTTCCTTCGAGATATTTTCAAGATTCCCCCCTTTGTACCCCGTTTTGTTTAATCCTCGACGTTTTAAGTCTAATTTATCGTTCGTCTCAGTTAAGATATCTAAGATATCTAAGAAAACTTTTGGCACGACCTGTATATATATATAGATATTTTTTTTTTTTCTTCCTCTTCGACATTGGTGAGACTAAAACCATACCTCTTATTAAGAATAAGGTAATATTATCATGAATATAAATGCTGATATCTCTGATGGGTATCTTTTATCTATATATGTGTATATATATATATATATAAAAAAAAAAAGGAAAAAAGAAAAAAAAATAAATCATCGTCATCTTCGAAATAAGACATAATCAATCTGTTTTGTACGATTGGCAGAGCCAATCCGAACGTACTTCGGATACTCTTTTTATTTAATTTTCGGCAAACCCGACATAAGATTTTTCTTATACCGTCATAAATAATAATCGTAAGAAGTGTGCGCGCATATTTTAAAACGCTTCTTCGACGTCAGAACGCATTCGAGTGAATAGCTGTATCGAATGGCGTGCGTCACTAAAGTTTCTCCTCTCTCTCTCTCTCTCTCTCTCTCTCTCTCTCTCTCTCTCTCTCTCTCTCTCTCTCTCTCTCTCTCTCTCTCTCTTTCTCTTGACTTTTTCGTTCAGGTTAAAGAAAAGACCGGTTTGAAGAGGGGAGGGAGAGAGGGTCTACCTTTTTCGTTTGACTGGTTTTGTTTATCCGCGAGCTCGCAACCTCGGATTCTTCCTAAGAAAATTGCACGTCAACCGATCAAAGTGTTATCGATCCTTGCAAAACAAAAAAAAAAAAAGGAAAAATAAAAAGGTATCTAAGAATTGTTATCGCGTTAATACGTAGAAATGACGATAGAACGTGTTGATCGTTCCGAAAGAATGTGTTTAAATGATAAAAATCGCGAAAATACGATACATATTGTTTCGGGAGTAGAAAATGAAGTGAATATTCCTGGATGATTTAAAAAAGGAAAAGAAATATTTGTAATCTTTCGATGAAACTTTCGTCGCGTCGTCTTCTACATCGAATGGAATTAATCGTCTCGATTTTTAATTGTACACACTTTTATTGCATATGATAGAGGGATTTTGATCGATTTGATCATCGTTCTTCTATAATCGTTTCTTTTTCTTTTCCTTTCTTCTTTCAAACCCATTGGTTTTTTCTTTTTTTATTATTTCTAGCACTTTGTTTTGGAATTTTTTTCTCATGACTCACACTCTTCTTAAGAAGAATAGACATATATATATATATATATATATATATATATATATATATATATATATATATATATGTATCTATGTATGTACATAAGTTATCTGTTAACTAGACATTTCTGAGAGTAGAACTTTAGTCTCTCTCTCTCTTTTTCTCTCTCTCTCTCTTTCTTACATTAGATTTACACAGCATCGAATTTACCTACTTCCATTGATTCATCCTTCCTGGTAAAAAAAAAAGCAAAAGAAAACAATTATTTACTTTTCATTAGAAAAAAAAAGAAGGAAAGAGAGCCAAAACTCACGGAGTAGACCCATCAAAGAGAGAGAGAGATGCCCCATTATCTCGAAGTGTATTTAAAATATTTACCGTGCATTTAAATCGTGGCAATGAATTATTTAAACGTATTTACGTACTAAGAGAACTAAATAAATATTATATTTTATTCCTCGTGGTATTATTTTTAGCATCGTACACGCACAATGACAATACTACGTCTAATCTATCATCATCTTTTCTATTGTTCACGTTCAAGAAGCGCGAGAACAAGCACCATCCTTTCCATCTGCGGAACCTATTAAACCAATGAACGGCGATTAAGAGGGTCAATAGGAATATAATGCGTCGATTGACATCGGACCGATTCGCGAGACATTTTTTTTACCCAAGAACTTTACGAAGGAACGTAAAGAGAGAGAAAGAGAAATAGATAGATAGATAGATAGATAGATAGAGAGAGAGAGAGAGAGAGAGAGAACGTTATTTAAATGTATTAGAAACTTTCTCGCGCTTATAATAAAACCTTAGAATTTTTAAAGAAAACAAAAAAGAAAATTTAAAGATATTATTACTAATACTGTATATCCGATAAATTAACAAAATTACCATATTATTACGTGTTTTATTTTTTAAACAAATTACGATTAAAAAGTAAGGGAAAGTAATAGTGATAATAATAATAATAATAATAATAATAATAATAATAAAATAAAAGGAAGAAAGAAGATTCTTTGTGGAAAAAAAATTTTCATCTCTTTTTATTCATCTTTCTCAAAAAAAAAAAAAAGAAAGAAAAATTTCATTCGCTCTCATCGATATCTTCTCTCTCAATTTGATAAATTAGATCTCAAGAATGCGAACGTTGTAACTTTTAAATAAAAATTCGCCTACTTTCATTCTATAGAAAACGATGTTCGCGAGGATCAGTGAAAGAAAGCTACTTTCAGGAAGAAAGTTATTCGAACAAATTTTATTTCGTTTTCAAAATTTATCTTTTATTTTTTCTTTCCTATATTTATTTTTACTTTTTTTTTTTTTTTTTTAATAATTCATGAATGAGTCATATATCCCAAGGAATACGAGAATATCGAAATAAGTGACAGAAAAAAAAACAAAAAAAAAACAAGAAAAAAATAAAAAAGAAAATGCTTTTCTAATCTTGTCTAGTCTATCAGACATTAGTTAGTCAGCGTGAGACGCGTGAAAATCAAATAGTAGTTAATTATGATTATTCGCGAATTCGAGAGGATTACCGTACACATTTTATACACCGTAGTGCATGCATTCATATACATAGAAAACGTTTGGACTTCATTCACTCGGACAGATGGATGAAGCAATCGTAAATAAAATAAACTTGTACAACGCGTTCTTGGACCATGACCTTCGTAGACGAGACTTTCCTCTGCTTTATACGGACCGGAGTCTGCGCAATCATTTATAACGATCTAAATGCCGTAATTTAATTACGTTTAATCATCATCTCGGTAAATAAAAACTCGGTCAGAAATGCGGAACGTCGTAGAATTTTAAAAGGCAAAGAAAATTTTAATATTTGTGTGTGTGTATATATATATATATATATATATATATATATATATATAACGTTGATGCGTAATAATTAATTACAAAGGATCAATCATTATTTATGATGTATAAATATCTTATAAATTATTGTAACATTAATAATTTCGTAATACGTCACATGACAATTAGAAATGATTTGTTTTATTGTCAAAATCTTATGGTTAATTAATAATGATAACATTGGAAATATATTTGTGGTTTCTTCGAAATCACTGGACCGTACCTAAATGATTGATTCAGATTATTCTAAAAAAAAATATATATATATATATATACGTATTATATATAAAAATTATAATATAAAAATAAAACAAAAATATAACGCATTTTCGTAGATTCTATGTATCCGATTGAATCTATAAACATTTCGATATTTTTTGAGAAAAATTGACGATTAGTTCAGGATAGTGAAAGATCAAAAAGGCCAAAGTTCGTGTGATAATGAAATATACAGAGATTCTCAATATATTTCTTTTTCTCTTTTCTTTTTTATGGGTCGATGGAATGCATTCAGCCATAATCTTTTAATCGTCATCGTATATAATAATAATTGCGCAACCGATCCGATAACATTGGAAAAGCACTTTATATAAAGCAACTATGCTAGAGAATCACGCAATTATAATCTAGTTTGCTTTTTTCTTTGGAGAACAATTACGAAATTATACGATAAATATTAAACAGAAACTGTTATCTACGGAGGGGAGGGAGGATAAAAAATGGAGATTCTCCGACGTTTTTAATACGTCGAAGATTTAGACGTTTATCACCTCGCGTAATTTTTCTTTTTTCTTTTTTTTCTTTCTTCCTTTTTTTTTTTTACGCCCGTTTATATAGATTGCTGAGAGTCTCGGGGAAAAGAGTTTTGTTAAAAAGAAAAAAGAAAAAAAAAGAAGAAATCGATGTCTATGTCACACACATGACAACTTATATATCTATTTATGCACTCTACCTTTTTTTTTTTTTTATATTCCTTAATCGATAATAAATCGACGATATTATCTTTCATTCAATTCCATTTTTCAATGACGATGAGAAATTGGAATCAATGGTAACTCCACGAAGTATTTTCTCGGATGGATCTCAAAAAGTTTCTCGACGAATTTCAAAAGTCTTACTCTTATCTCTTTTTTTCTCGACGATTTGGGCGACATTTTTTCTTTCTTTTTTTTTTTTTTTCTCTTTCGAGTTACAAAACCGCATGCATGAATATATATATTATATATGCGTGAAAGGGTCTCGAGTGGGAATAACGTATTTTTAAAATCGCATGGATAATTTCGGCCGACCCCATTAAATGCAAAAAACGATATAGTTCCGATGTAATTGTTACAATTATTACAATGCCAAGTCCTTGTCCTTGTCCTGTCACGATAGATTCTAATCACCCGTCGAAAGAGGGATTATCTAATGGAAGAAGGGAGGAAGGAAGGAAGGAAGGGAAGGGAAGGGAAGAGTAAAGGGAGGGAGAGAGAGAGAGAGAGAGAGAGAGAGAGATAGAGAGAGACAATATGATGGGGATCGTAGTAATTATATCGTTTAAGAGCGAAAGCTCGTTAGAGTCGACCAACGACGTAGTTCCCATTTAAAGTTTGCCGTTAATTAATGGGAATTTTCTTAGATTATTATTTAATTGGCTCGATATTATTTCGGATTGGGTTGATTGCGCAAACTTAACACACGCATATTCGCGAGAATTAGGAATCTCACAAGAGTAGCGGAATTTTTATTTATTTTTTTCTTTTTTTTTTCTTTCTTTCTTTTTAACGATGGAACTTGTATAAACTCTCGGAAACGATAACGAAAAGCGATGGAATTCGAACGAAAGAACGACGAGGAGAAACTTTCCGTTTGCCGAAATGATGGAAACGTTCGAAATAAACAAGTTGCATACGCGATGAGGCGTAGTTGCAAAATAAGAAAAAAAATAAATAAATAAATAAATAAATACAAAAAAGAAAACAAAGAATTAAAAGAACACATTAAAAAAAAAGGGGGGGATTGAATTAAATAGTACGGTAAAAAACGAGCGCGAGAGGAAAAATGTGTCGAGTGACGCGAAATCTATCTTGTATTCTCCATAATTCTGATGATCAGTTAGATGAGAACGAGATGACGATGGAATAACTCGTTAATGCATACATACATATACATGTACATACATATATATACACACGTGTATGCATATGCATGTATTTGCAAGGAAATAAAAAAAAAATGGAAACAAGAAAAAACGACGAGAGATCTCGACAAGGTCGTGGTTTTCATTCGATCTTGGAAAGAGAATGTGCTCCAGACTCACTTGTGGTTTTCCCCGTGAAAGAGAGAAAGAGAGAGGGAGAGAGAGAGAGAGAGAGAGAGAGAGAGAGAGAGAGAGAGAGAGAGAGAGAGAGAGAGAGAGAACCGTTAACCTTAACACCTGCGCCATCGAGGTTTGGACTTCGTCAGAGATTGAATTTCATAAACCTTTAAGAAGTCTGTTTACGAAGTCTCTAAAAGACGGGGACGGTATTTTCCTCTTCTTATTTACACTCTATACAATACCGTCAATGTTTCTAAACTTATTTATTTAGCATTCGAATAATTACTCGAACTAACAATATAGAAATGAAAAATATTCAAGAGGGAATTTCAATAATTTTTTTTCTTAATGTGTGTGTGTGTGTGTGTGTGTGTGACTTCTTAATTTTGAAAGCTTTCCCCTTTATTTTCCCCGTAATTATTTTATTCATCTCATTCTCAATTTACACGTGTCTCGTTTAAATCATCGTCGACAATTTGACATCGTCGTAATCGTGGTTTTCGTTAAATATATATAAAACAAACAAACAAAAATATAAATCCCGTATAAAAAGTGAAACAGTGAAAATGTGAAGTTGATATTTATTTCGTCGTTATTATTCGAATGCAGATTGTATGACACAATCAAAATAGTGAAAGTGAGATAACATTTTTTT
>OU426869.1:3461934-3549434 GCA_911387685.1 Dolichovespula media
TTCGTTAGAATTCCATCGTCAGACGGATTATTATTTACGACGTGCGATAAAAAGAAATAATTACGTTTTGCATTCGGAGTCTCGCGTCTGGCTTGCGTCTGAATCACGTTACTAATAGACTTAGAAAAAAAAAAAAGGAAGAAAAACGTACAAAAGGACAAGTGCACGTTCCTTTTTTATTTATTTTTATTTTTTTTGTTGTTTCTTATCATTGAATTTTTCGATATTTTTTTATTTCAATGAAACGATGATATTCGATAAATCTTCCAATGAATATCTGACAAATATTTTCGTCGAGGTGTGCTCTCAACGTCAATCCTTTTCTTTTTCTTTTTTTTTTCTCTTTCTAACCTTTTTTTTTTTTTTTTGATACTCCAAAGCCGAGATGAATTTTTGATTGGAAGATTAAATCGGACGAAAAGGAAATAAGACGGGAACGGGAATGAAGTGGGAAAAAAAAAAAGAGAAAAACAACGTAAAACGTCGGTTTGACGCGTTTGTTTGAGACGTCATTCAGATAATTATTGTTAATAACAGGGTAGCAATTGATGTTGTCTCGTTTGCGACTTAATCGCAAGCAATTTCTTTTCTTTTATTTCTTTCAATGTTTCGTATTTAATTACTAACAAAATCGTTCTTTTTGCTTCGATTTTTCTTTCCTTTTTCCTTCTTCTTTCTTTCCTTTTTTCTTTGTTTTCGCATTAGTGCCGTGATGCAACGACTGGCGATTAGAATTTCGTGGGGGGAAAAAAAAAAGATAAAAAAATGAAAACGCAAAAATTATTTTTATCCGAAATCAATGAGCGTAAGGCGTCATTATAATGACGATAATTATTTTTTTATGAGATAACGTATCAATTACGTAAGAGTGCCTTACGCATCATACCATTTAACAGGGGAATTACGCGAATTGTCAATATTAGTATGTTAATTCATTCGTAATAAATCTGATCCGATTCGATTCGCCGTATAATTAATAGATTTAACAAAATATATATGCATTTGTCGTGTATTATTCGAGAGGATTCTACTACGATACGATTGTTCATAGTTCATTTTACATTGTCCAGCAAAAACGTTCCAGTTCTAAAAAAAAAAGAAAGAAAGAAACAGTACTGACATGGAATATCGTAATTCGAAATGCCTCGAGAAATATCATTGAATAGTCATCGATTTTCTTTTTTTTTTGTCGATCTACGACTTAGCGCACAAACAAACAAAAAGAAAAAGAAAAAAGAACTTCAATTATTCAAGATCTATGACGCGTTTATAAATGCAAATTGTAGGATCTTATACTCTTCCGCGGGAAATTATATTTGTTTGTCTTGGGATTTGATCGATGAAACGTGCCGTCGATAAAATTATTTTTGTAAACCGGCACCACAACACTTTCGTTACTCTCAAATGTGCGATATGAAAATGTTTGATTTGTCACGATCTGTCCGTTCGTTCCTATCCTAATTGCTTATAAATTAGTTCAATGCACTCGCTCGTGGGATTTATAATTTCGTTCGATCGAATGGAATACCGTCGAATAGATTCCGGGATTTTGGTTTGATAACGATGGTCGGTGATAATGCAAACGCGTTTCTTCGATTGAATTTCGAGCACGTTCGATTAATCGATCACCGGCACCTGCTATAAAGGCGCAAGGTCAAGTTCTTTTTAACCGTTACCTTTTGTAACGATTTATCATCGGCTCGCCTTGATTGATAATTAATCTTAATTTTGTAATATCGATCGAATCTCTTTTTTTTTATCTCGACGATTGTTTTTATTTCGTTAATTTGTTTCCTGGATTAAGGTTAAGGCGTGTAAACTGTAAGATCGTGTAATACGATTAATTTAATTCGTTTATATATATATATATATATATATATATATACACATATATATATATATACACGCTCAAAAATTGTTTTATATTGATCACAATTGTCGTGAATACGGTATATCAATACGTATACCATAAGTTTAATCATTTTTTCAAAGTTATTTCATTACTTTTTCCCCATTATCTCGGTATAATTCCATCTTGATATCCTGTTCGTTGAAATATCATTGAATTTACATTCGTGAATATGTAGGGCGCTCTTTCCGTAGGACATCGAAACCTTTCTAATATTCTTGGTAATCCTTTCTCCGTCTTATTTCCTACTGGTTCAAGCATATTATTCCAAAGAAGATTAGCACCTAGGAATAGTAAAAAATCATTTCAATATTATTGCATGTTTATGTGACATTAGAGTATACGGTATAATTGTTATCATTGTTTTTACATTTATGAATGGCTTTCATTAATGAAAAAGAAAATGATCGCCTGTAACTATGCAATTTTCATACAATCATGTCGAATTCGGTCGATAATGCAGGTGCCATCGCGATCATGCGTTAATACGAAGCGTATGTATAAATATTATAAATGTAATAATTTTAATACCTTTAACACTTTTTGTCTTTACGTTGTAATAGCTTTTTTATGATAATTTCGTATAAATGTTATTAAAAACATTTTGATCGATGGGTGATATAAACTTGACACGTCGGTAAAAATGAATGTATTAACGACCATCGGTATTGTAAACTTTTTTATACTCCTGACGATATGAAACCCGTTATACATCGTGTATAGAGTGATCTATATCCAGGATATATTTACCAAAGACCTTAAAGGTATTATAGATAAGTCCATATAAAATGCAATAACTTTGATAACCCTAAATAACACTGTTATTTGTAGAAATACGAAGAAACGTCGTTTATAAAAGTCGTGGTATATGGTTGAAGGTGATAGAGTATGACAGTGATGTTTTTTTTTCTTTCTTCTTTTTTATGCGACATTCGCGAGCGAACAATTTTGCACGAAAGTGTAACGAGTCGTTCGAAATGGAGATATATCGATCGTAGTATCTGTAGATTATAATACTTTACCAAGTGCATGGCCATATTGACTAAAATGGAAGCAATCGTATGTGACCAAATTAGGATCGATCGGCCTTGCCCTACTGGGATCAGCATTTGGAGCATTGAATAGTTTCATAAATGGTTGCAATACCACCGTGAATTCCTGCGAATTGTCATACCTAATGGAAATATTTATTTATATCGATTGGAATTTATCGAGATTAATGGCAAAGAAAATAAAGAAAAAATATAACGATAACTATACCTTCCAGAATTGATCAAAGTTTCGGCTGCTTCCTGATACATCATTGCCATTCTCGAGGCTGTGATATCCGGTCGGTATCCTTGATGCATACAAGCGCAATAAAGTGGATGCAATATGGTGCACATAGGACTTTTTCTAACTCTAAGAGAAACCGTAACATCTGTACGTATGAAAAAATGTAATTATTAATTAACATTGTACAGGGTGATTCACGTAATAATGACAAGTCACCACCTTCGTTAATAACGTTTTATATATATATCTCAATTATATAGCTGTTTGTGTTAATAGATTTTTATATCACCTATTGTAGGAATTAGGTTAACGAGTGTACGAGGTAATGTCGTTTTGAGGTAATCCAAAACTTTTCTCAAATGAAAAGCATGACGTAACGGCGAAAATTGTTCAGGATTGTAACATTGAGCCGAACAAATGTCGTTTGCACCGAAGAATATAGTGATCAACTGCAATAAAAAATTTTGTCATTGGTTGGTATCAATCGATTATACAAATAAATTTTCCTACGTTTTAATATCGATATCGATCGATGATCAACAAATTTTCTATAGAATCTAATTAGCACCTTCCAATGTTTGGTAAAATTAATCCTAGGATCGTTTCTTATCCTTTGGACGAGTATCCTTGCCTGTTTTAAGGCGTCCTCGGTGGCTGCCACGGGAAAAGCGATATTTAATCTCGCTTTCGATGAAATAAATTCTCCTGTACCGGTCGAGTAGCCCGTTAAATTTGGATTGAATACCTGTTGTCAATTTAGAAATGAAGAAAAAGAACAATTATAATTCTCTTTATCCTTCTGCAATGAAAACACAATGGGACTTGTATGTTATAACAAATCTACAAAAAAGGAAAAAGAAAAGAAGAAATAATTCTTTCAGCGTCTTCTTCGTAACGAACAAGTACGTATATGTTTATTATTCCCATAGATTCGTTTGATAGATCTAATTTAATTTCATTGAATTTTATTTAGAGATAAAAAGAAAAAAGAAGAAAAGAATAGATTCGATAATCAACGCATTTAGAGCGCGATGCAGAAGTTTTTTCAAATAATTTTACAAATCGGCCGATCACATTTGGCTCCTCTCAAACCATGTAATTTAAATTCAATTCCTTCAATGTCTTCGTTATAAAAATGAATAAGTATGTATTTATTAAAACGTATTTACCGTCTCATAGATTAATGATGAATTCTAAATGAAGTTAATATATTTACATATGTACCTTCAATAAATTCGGTAAAGTCAAGAATCTTCGCCAGTTACTCTGGCCGCCAACGCACCAACTAACGCCACGTGCCTCGATGAAGGTACCAATTGCAAATTCCTCCAAAGCACCACTTCCAGCTACGAGAGAATCACCAAGACCACCTATCACCTCAATGTCGCCCGGTCTTAATCTATGAACACTCTCCGGCACGTAAGGGGACCTATGAATGAAATTAAACATTCGTTGTGCCACTTCTCAATTGTTTATTTCTTCTTTATTTCTTTTTCATCTCTCTCTCTCTCTCTCTCTCTCTCTCTATATATATATATATATATATATATATATATATATATTTTTTTTTTCTTTGATTTTTTAAAACTTTTTGATTTAGCAAACCTGCCGAAACGAATGTTACAAGGAAACGGTACTGAGTCCGGTATGGTTGGCTGTCTTCGTACGCCATCGAAAATCATTGGATAAACTATACCATTACCGTCGAAATCTACCTGAAAGAGAAATGGAAAAGAAAAATATAAGATTATATTCAGAAAGTATTGAAAAAGAAAGAAAAGAAAGAAAAAAAAAAGGAAAGAAAAGGTGAGTGAACATTCCAAAACGAGTAACGCGGTAATACACGCGAATCCTTTACCTCATCCGATGAGATTATTATAATCGAGGAAGGAACGTTTATAATGACTGGATTAGAATTATTACAGTATGTTTATTCTCGGTATAAACGGTACGAGTCACGTACTAAGGTAATTGAAAAGAGTATGAGAAAATTGAATTGCTCGAAATGAAACGTAAGGGAATTGTGACGAAACGATTTCCTCAACGATATCCTCTCTCTCTCTCTCTCTCTCTCTCTCTCTCTCTCTCTTTCTCTCTTACGTACGTATGAAATAATCGTGATAAGAAATCTACTGGAATAATCAGTCTATTTTCTTCATTTTTCATCCTTTTTTTCCTTTTTCTTTTCTTGTTCTGTTTTTGTTTTGTTTTTTTATTATTAGTATTATTATTATTATTTTTCAATACCTTTGAAACGAAGTATTACGTATGCAAGTATGTATGGAAATGAAACATTAATGTTTACGTATTATATTTATAGATATAGATATGAAGTATGCGTATATAAATTATTTAATAAATTATATATGATATATATTTAATCGTATATATACGTATATATATATATATATATATATATATATGGACATATCGTATATAAACAATTGTCTTCTATATCACTAAGACTTTCGTTAAACATTTTTGTGATCGTATAAGATACCGTTTCTTTGAGGAGTCCCATCACGTTGTCACTTTTGCTTTCTTTCATTAGCATTTTACTACAGCCCGTCCCGACTTAAATACCGTTGCATACAAATAATTCAGTGAGACGACTACGAAAGGTGATACGAGTAAAGAGGAAAGTTCTGGATATCAGCAAGTTCATACATATATATAAATGTATAATTATATATATATATATATATATATATATATATATATATATATATATTTATTATAAACAATATATACATATATGCATATATATATATAATATAATATGTTAAATTAATATTAATAGTTGCTTAGAAATTTTTAAATCGATGTTAAATTTATTCGCTGAATTTTTGCTTCCTTATTTTTCTTTTTTCTTTTTTTTTTTTTTTTATCGTAGAGAAAGGAAAGTAAAAAAAAATAGGAAGTCTCGAATCTCTTACGCATGTTAAAAGATTTTTTGCCAATCTCATTGTCAATCATTTCAACCTCCACTTTTTTTCTCTCCTCTTCATTTGAAAGCTAGATTAATCTATTCAGTTTTACAAATTAATTCTATATACATACATACATACATACATACATACATACATACATAAATACGTTCGCTATCAAGTAAATATAGTAATATCAACGTTCTATCCTCTTTTTTATTCTTTCATTTTATAATGTACACATTTCATTCTTCGATTGAAAGCACATTTTAAAATGAACAAAATAAAAAAACAAAATGATAACCCGTAAACTTTTCAAATTGCCACTAGTAATTTTTTGTTTTAAGACACTTTTGGACGATACATTTGGTATTTGGAATTATTAAAAAAAATTATTACCATTTTACTTTATATTATACTTTTTATTGTCGTTGAAGTATCGTACTCACCATACTGGATTTGAAAAGATTTAATATCATGTCCGTAACAGTGACACATCGAACGAAAGCACTGAATTGAAGGACGAAAAGTAAAATCGTCTTACCGATTGTCATCGTTCACAAATTTCTTTTCAATGTCCCTTAATAGTAATTAATAGTCGCTAAACATACTTTCCTTAGAGATAATATCGAAATAAGAGAGAGAGACGATGTTTTTACGAGAAATTATCATCGATGGAACGTATAAATAATCCACTCGTTGAATTTATTTTTCACATACCATTGATTATTCGAAATAAGTCAATACGATCTTTTCGGTCGCCTCCGTAATGTCCTCATATCTAACATTTTTTTTTTTTTCTTTCGATACTCGAATAAATTTACCACGTCTCGCGGCCTTGACGCGTTACCATTGAACATTGACCACCGAAAGGATAGAAATAATAAATTACCCGCGCTATGATTGTTTCATCAACGTACGTTTACCATTCTTTTCTTTTTTCTAATTATCTGTATCATCAATCGAGATGCCGAGAGATCGAACGATCGGAATTGTTTTTATTTGAAAAATTTTAAATTAACGTCCACGACTGGTTGGATCCAATACGGCATACGTATAAACCGTCCTTGCGTACGTTGGAAATAGTACTGAACATGAATGAAAATCGTTTAGAGAAGGAGAACTCTAGCTTCTCTTCTTCTTGTGGTTATACCGACGATACTTTCCTTCGCCATCTTACCTGTCAAATTTATTCGCAGGCCCACTTAGTCTTCTTTTATATTCAGTTAGAGCGAATACGTGATACACGCGTAAGGAAGTCCAAGAGAAAGATATACTCTTTCTCTTTTTCTATCCCACCTCTCTCTCTCTTTCTCTTTCTCTATGTTTAGTTCTCTATTTATCATCCATCTATGTGTTCATTTTTTTTCCCCCATAAGCCAATGATTACAGAAAAATATCTAAAGACGTCACTTGAAATATCGAAAACCACGATTTCGTTTTACGTTATATTTTTTTTCTTTTCTTTTTCTCTCTGAGAAAGAGAGAGAGAATAAATACACTTACTTTCCCTGAATATATCATTATAGAAAGTTTAAAAATTTTGTAGATAATTCGAGGGTCCAAAAATATCAAAACATCTCGCGAGGGAAAAATGTCTCGTACGCGTCTTTACTATTTTATACGTGGTTTCCTTCTTTATTTATTTTTTATTTTGTTTTGTTTTGTTTTGTTTTGTACTAATCCAACGTTTCGTTTTCTTCTCTTTTTTCAGTCCAAGTAAGAAAATGAGGAGAGTAATATTCATGGATAGGATTCGAAAGGAGACGCACGATCGAAATGAGAAAATTTGTGATATAATTCGAAATATTTTATTTCATCTGATTTGGTAAATAATATATACCAAATTCTCTATTAATGATAATGAGATCGTTAATGAAGATTTATGGCACTTCGATATAAAATTAAATTAACAATATATATATATATGCATATATGTATATATATACGATGGAAATATCATCGAATGAAATCGTTGAATGTAAATTATTTTTTGGTAAGCAAATGTATGATATTTTAATGTTATTTAATTGCTAAATTGTATTTCTTTTTCTTTTTTTTTTATTCGGAATTTTCAATGAATTTTGTATTGGCATAAGTAACCAAATAAGGATGTTCCTTTGTGGGACATAGCATGTTATCGAGTTTCGTCACAAGATTAGTCGGTTTCTCGTCGTAAGGCAAAAGCAAACTATTCCAAAGGGTATTGGCATCTGTAAAAAAAAAAAAAAAAATAGAAAGTTTATTTCCATCGTTTAATTGGGTCGCGCGATAACGTATAGAGGGTCAAGGTATTTTCCTTAATAGTATATACAGCGGACTAACTTTCAAAAGCATTTCATTTTGAAGCTATTTAATATCGTAGGATCGTTACGAAAGAAAGTTACGTGTCATAATTTTCTCAAAAACCTGCCATACCGAAATAAAAGTACAAAGCGCTTATAGAATGCGCGGCCTGTTCGAATCTTTTGCAATAACGACGACGACGACAACGATGATGATGATGATGATGATGATGATGATGATGATGATGATGATGATGATGATGATGATGATGATGATGATGATGATGATAAAGAAGAAAAAATAAATGAAAGAAAAAAAGAAGAACATAAATCGTTAAGCGACAGTAGTTAAGGTCGCGTAACATCACTCTTTAACGATTGCCATGTGTTGTAAAAACGTTACATATTTTTTATTTCTTTCTTTTTCTTTTCTCTCTCTCTCTCTCTCTCTCTCTCTCTCTCTCTCTCTTTTGTTTTTTCTATCACGATACAAATGTGCTCTTCGCGAAGAATCGATTAAAAATCAATATCTTCTGATCTATCCTAGATAATCCACGACAATTAAAATGTTGTCGTCTTAATCAGATTTCTCTAAAAATTCTAAAAGAACTAATGAAAATATTAGTTTGAAATCGACGAGCATAGTAACATTGATCTAAAGGCGTATGTATGTAAATGCCAAGGATCATGATAAAAACGATAATATACGTTTAATTAAATGCGTGACTTGCAATATCGTTTCTCACTTTGTATTCATATTGTTCAAAAGATGCAAATTACGGAATTATTAACATTCGAATTATTATCAGTGTACGCATATACGAATCGAACAATTTTGTTCCTTTTTTTTCTCTTCTGTTGGTTCTTTTTTTTTTTCTACTTACATAAAGAATTCGTTTTTTGCGTGATGTGGAAGCAATCAACTGTTAGATAAGTATTGTCATTGTTATCCCCGTCATCTTTTGGTATTTCGATGTTCATCAAGATTGGTTGTGCTACCACGGCGAAATCGTCTCTTTGAAACTCGGAATAGTTGCTTATTTTGACATCAATATCTTGCCATCTAAATGAACAATTAATTAAATACACGTACGTAATTATACAGGTGATAGATTTGAAGGATTGATAGAAATTGAGAAAAAGAGAGACATAGAGAGAGAGACTGACCTTTTTATAATATCAAAATATTTCTGCCTTTTATTACGATATCTCAAACCAAACAAGCATGGACATTCTATATCTGTCATCATGTCGCACCAAATCGATAGGTTTTCAATGTTATTAATCTTCACGAGTACTTTCAAATTTGGCGGGGGAATAAGCGATACGAATACTCTCGGTATATTGTCGCGAAGTATTCTCAACGTTTCAACGATATCACGTTCGTGATTTTTCAAGAATTCCGTTTCGTTGGTCGTGCAAATGAACAAACAAAAATCGTTGGAACCTACCATCAAAGAGATATGCTAGAAAAAAAAAAGAAAAGAACGAAAAAAGGATAAAGAAAACTAGAAAATAGAAAGGAGAAAAACAGGACAGAGTATACGCAATATTCACGATAATGATCAACGACGATGATAATGTTGTTTTGGTTTCTTCTTTTTTTTTTTTTTTTTTTTTTATATAATATGACGTTATATAATAATGAAGAAGGAAAAAGAAAAAAGAAAGAGAGAAGAAGGAGAAGAGAAAGAAGTTGGTAATATTACTACGACGGGTAATATGAATGAATGAATGAATGATGATTTAATCGTAAATAAAAATGAAGGAACAAAAGAATATAGTGAAGGTCAAAAATACCTTCCAATGTTTTTGCACGTTCACTTTTGGATCATTTTTTAATCTTTTTACAAGGATCGTCGCCATATAAGTCATGTCGCTTGATACAGCACCGGCTTCGGCAACATTCAATTTCGATTCCCTCTCCAATGTGGAATAATCCCCTAAGGAATAACCATATAAATTTGGATTGAATTCCTAAACGAGAAGGAGAATTAAAATTCGATTACATTAGTACCGATTGTCGATGGTGGAAGGAGGTGTTAAAGATTTTATCTTTTTGTTCGTTTTTTTTTTTTTTTTTTTGCTTTTTTAAACGTTTGACATTAAATCAAACAACAATGATGGTTACGAGACGACAACGATCGTTTCGATAAGAGAAAAAAAAATGGAGAATAATTTTTTTTTTTAATGTATATATATTTTTATATTAACCTTGAGTATATTTGGCAAGGTCATATATTCTCTCCAAGTGTCTTGCCCTCCACCGGCTGCGGTTACTCCTCTGTTGTCGATAAATAATTGCAAGGGAGACTCAGCGAACACACCTGTACCAGCTGACAATGAATCGCCCATGGACGCAATTACGTCTATGTCGCCTGGTTTCAAACGGTGTACGCTCGTTGGTGTTACACGCGATCTCCAGCCTTAAACGATTAATCATTTAATATGAAGAAATTTCTCATCGGAAAGAAAAAAAAAAAGAAAACAAAAAAATCAATGGGATCGTTATATAATCCGATCGAAACGATCGGGATCGAAGTCAATGATGTCTTTTTTTTCTTTTTCTTTTTTCTTTTTTATCCTCTTTCTCTCTGTCTCCTTACCTTTGACATCGCAGGGGAAAGGAACGTTTTGTGAAATTTGTTCTTGTGTTTTATTTAACCTTTTGGCCCTTCGCAGAGTTCTTTCCAAGTTACTTGTACGTCCTGCAAATTGTCAGACGATTGAATTATCTGGTTCTTTTAAACGAACACAAGCACACACGGAGAGACATACACGCACACGCACATACACGTTTTATATAATTACAGTGAACAATGCATAAATATTTGAAAAGTAAACTATGGTATCATCCGTCAATATGCGAGACAGACGATTATGAATAATGCAGAATTCATAATTAATGGTTAACGTAAAGATTAAAAATAGAAAAAGGAATATCGAAAGATATTGAAAAATGAAAGCGTACGTGAAGCGTTAAACAAAATCGTAATATCGACTGACAAACAATTTCACTTCCACGAATAATGATCAATTAATTTTGTTAAAAAAGATAATATCTCACGTTATTCTTGCAAAAGGATTAAGAAATGATTATCGAGTCAAGTTACGCGATCGTCGACACCCTCGTTCCATTACAACACATTCTTTTAACGTCTATTGTTTTAATATTTTGTCTTTTTTTCTTCAACGTTTCAGAGAGCGTCGTCCTAAACGAGAACGAAACCCCGGACACCACTGTGACGTCCACGATGTCAAACTTTTCACAAAAAAGAAAAATTTACCGATCTCGAAATAATAATTATTGATTAAAGAAAGAGAGAGAATCATATACATACCGAAGATATCGTAAATTCCACGGCGAATTGTCCGATAAAGTTGAAGATTCAACGGATTGTCCATAAAGGTCTTTTGCGATAATACTTGAACGTAAGATTCGTGAAGGATTAGACAGAAGAGAACGATGATGAGTAGACGTTGGCCGATCATTTTTGTTAAATAAACCAAAGTAAAAAGAATTAAATCGATCGATGGACGGTTAAAGAGATATTTTCGAACAACAAAAACTTGTTATCCTCTACTGAGAGAAGTGTTCAACGATCTGATGAAACTTCTTTGCTAAGATACTGCCTGACTAAGAAGAACGGATGTATCGGAGGCCTTGATTTTACCACCACTGCACTAACAAATCGAAGGTTATCGTTGAAGTAACGAAAAAAAAGAAAAATATATCCTCTACCTTTCTTTACTCATTTAAATTGTAATACTTCTTGGGAGAGAAAAAGAGACACACATTAAATTATATATGTAATACGTATATATGTAAGTGCTAAACCTTCACTTCATTATTACTCTGAAAGATTTATATTGCGCATATATATATATACACACATACGCACGCATAATATACGCGATAAAAATCATACCCTCTGATAACAAAAGAAATTCTTTCCTAGATTCGTCGTTTTTCTTCTTCGATGGACAACATTCAAATAAAAAATTCAAAGTCCTTACTTTGGTTTTTCTGTGAGCGCGCTTCTTCGTTAAGAAATTCTAAATCGTTAAATACGAAGCATCGAAAGTATGAGATAAGATGCGGATTAGAAGATCGATGAGCTTATCGACGCCTTGAGTTTGGTAATTGGAAAGTAATGGAATTATTTAATAATGTTATGAAAAAATTGGGACATTTTTTTCTATTTCTTTTTCTCTTTTTTTTCTCTCCCAATACCAAAGAGATGTATTTAAGTTCGATATTCGTGCAGTCGATTGGATTGTTCATTCGTCGTTTAATATTTCTTTTTGTTTATATATATATATATATGTATATATTTGATTACAGTACTGCGGAAAAAAATTGCTGCATAAGTAGTATACTACGTTGACAATATTGCGATTCGTTATGGTGCATTGTTTTCGTTCGCACAATTGTGAGGTGCAAATTATCAACAGATGGTTATTTATACGTACGACAACAACGAGATCATCGAAACCATGAAGGATGCAACAAAGAAGTTATTTTACATCGAACGGTAGAGTGCTTTTGTGCAGGAAACACCTGTTTTGCATATGAATGATAACGTACGAGTGCGCTTTGTTCACTCAGGTAAAATTCAAATAATATGTTGTATTTATATTTATGATGCTCTTCGTTATCTATTTTAATGGCAGGTCAACAAGAAAATTTGTAATATTTTATTTAAGAAAAAGAAATTTTCCATTGTACCAGCAACAAAATCGATGAATTTTTAAATTCTTTATATTTGACAATTGGATTCTTTCTTTTTTTCATTTTTTTTTTTTTTCTTTTTAACGATGATTTCATCTTTTAATTTAGGAATAATATTATATATATATATATTGTAACATAAGTTTTTGGTTTTTTACAATATATATATATATATTTTTTTTCTTACGTTAAGTTTTTAAATGAACGATACCTAGAGTATATATATATATATAATACGAGACGAATCTATTAACATTTTATGCTAAAAAATGAAAAGAATTCTTATCACGTTGTTGCTCGAATTAATGATATCCTGTCGACAACTGCGAATGTGAATAACGAAGAAGATTTACTTATTCTATACGTGATCTTTAGCGAAATATCAATGAGAAACATAATCGCGAATAAATTTCTTTCTTATTTCTTAATTTTTTTGTTTATATGAATTATTTTCGAAATGACTTCTTCCGTCTTATCGAAAATACTATATAATCTTATTATAAAGCCAAATGTCCCGTCGAAGAATGTAAACTAATCATTTTAATAGCTTATACGAGGAAGAAATTATTCGATGATATCGGATTATCAAAGGGTCATCGAGAAATTTATTATGTAGGAAGTTGATGATTGTGACCCATCGGTAATACATAACTCAACGTCATGAACATTACCGACTGCAATCCGTCGGTAAATGGTATTACGTTATCACGTGAGAAATTACCGACTGGTATTCGTCGGTAATTAAGAAAAAAAGAACTCTACTTATCATAAGATTTTACCAATTTCTACTTTACCGTCGGTGTCGATAATCATTTAATTACAGTTACTAAAAAGTGACATCTAACGAGGTGAAGGATGATGACTTGTCTGATTGTAATTGAATTATCTTTTTTTTTTTTTTTTTTTACGAATTGACCATTCGAATGCACAACGTCATTTGCATATAAATTTTACATGATTGCAATTCGCTAGTCTTACTATGTCTCGGCAATAAAGTTTGTTTTTTTTTTTATTTTATTTTTTTTACATGTAGTTATATCGATCGATATTCTTTGGTTATCGCTTTCTTTTACAAATAAAAAAAATACATGGAATATTAATTTAAATTAATTGTGCGTAATGTTTTACATAGATATGTGACGTAAGGATTAGTCATCGAAAGTGCGAACGAAGTGTATTATTCTGCGTAAGATCGTTAAAGACAAATTGATACCGCGCGTGCGTCCATTCTATCTCTTTAGGCTCTTATCTATGTTTTCAAAAAATAAAAAAGAAAAAGGGGGATGCTTTTTCAACGACGACGAAAGTAATGGTACCGTCTCGTTTTAATATCCACACCTGTATACAATGTTCCATCCGATCGATGCCACTAAATACACGCGCACACGCCCGCGTCACTTTAAATAACATCATAGGATTGTTTTCTAACGTGAACTCGTACAAAAAAAAAAAAAAGAAAGAAAGAAATTAGCTGGGAAAGTATCACTAATCAAATATTTTATAATCTCATATACTCGTGACCGTATAATGTTTCCTGGTATAATAGATTAATCAAATCATTCGATCGGTATTTTCATTTCGTATAAAAAGAACACATTCGAAATGAAAATGAAAACTTTAGGATTCTTCGAAATTGCCACGTTTGATTTTATTTTATTTCATTTTATTTTTCTTTTTTTTTTTTTTTTTTGCTATAAGAGAAAAAATAAAAGGAGAGAAGAGGAGCAAATTTAATAGAAAAGTGATAGTAATCTATGGAAAAAAACCGTGAGACGAATCGATCGTTCGATAAGAAATAATAACATTTATTGTATAGTTATAGCTTGTCCCTTTTTTAAAATGACGAATCGAGCGAACGTGTAAGAAGTTGTTCTCTTTTTTTCTTTTTGGGAACGTGGGTCAGAGGCTCCTTAAATTATTTAGATATCTCTCTCTCTCTTCTCTTCGTCTATTTCCAGCAACTGCTTCCGTCATTGAAAATCGATCCAGTCGGCGCCTTTCTTCACATGCAAAAGTCTTCCAGAGTTTTCTCTCTCTCTCTCTCTCCCTCCCTCCCTCTCTCCCTCTCTCTCTTTCGCTCTCTCTCACTCTTTCACTCAGTTCCTTTCGTAAAAGTAGGAGGAGAAAAAAGTCGAGAGATCTTTCGAGGGCGAGAGCTGCTCGAGTGGGATACGAGGATTGTCAGAGGTCAAGGTTGAGGCAAACATCTCTTGCTCTCTCTCTATTTCTCTCCCCTTCACTCTTTCTCCTTCTCTATCTCCTTCTCTCTTTCTCTCCTTTTTTTTTTTCTTTTTTTTTTACTGTCTTTGGACTTACAACGGGCTTTCCACTTTCTCCCCCTCTATATAGCCTCCTCTTCCCATCGTAAAAGCATTTGCTTTACCTCTCTTGTGTCATTCATTGCTACGCAAGAGACAGTGTCAAGGGTCGCTGAACCTTTGATTCGAGCAATTTCATCTTTTTCTTTCCTTATCCTGTTACTATCTATTCTTTCGCGTTCATCTTCTTTTCTTCCTCAAATGTTGAAAAGAAATAAAAAGAAACGAGATGATTTATTTATCTTACCTCTTTTCTAAAAAAGAAGAAATAAAATAGAAAAGGAAAGGAAAAAGAGAGAGAGAGAGAGAGAGAATCTTCTCGTAAATATATCTTTTTTTTGAAATAGATATAAAAGAAACTCACTTTTGTAATTTAAAATTGTCATATTTTATCGGATATCGTATATTAAGGAATTCGAAAGGAACTAATGTAATATGTAAATATACGTATGTATGTACATATATATATATATACATATCGTGTCATTGATTAGAAAATCAAAACAGACCGTATTTATTAAGGAGTTAATAGAATGTATGATATTTTTATTTATCATCAAGACAACAATACATATACTTGCTTATACTTTTATTTCGATCAAACGTTCCACACGCTTATCTATTTATAATTCTTTTCAACGTTAATTTTATAATTTTACTGAAATAGATGGATCGAGAGAGAAAAAGAGAGAGAGAGAGAGAGAGAGAGAGACATCGCTATCTTCTATTTTTGCTATTTTTTTTTTCTACGTATCGTTGATATAAAAATGTACCCTCGCCATGCGAGTTTACGTTGCTTTTATTGTAATATTTTTATCCCGGATAAAAATGTCTCTTCTTTCTTTTTTTTTGTACTCTTCTTTTTTTTTCATTTTTTTCTTTTATTAACATATCTATACGCGTCCCGTGTCTATGCCTTTTACGAAAGACGATACGTATCTTTGTTACTTTCGTTTGCACTTTTATCGTTGCTTGCTAAACGTTTAAGGAGATCAAAGATCTCGACTTCCTGCAAATGCATTCGAAGCATCTATGAAAACGATATCGATATATATTTTATATATATATATATATATATATATATATATATATAAAATATTCTTTTATTATTTCTTTTAAAAAAGGAAAATAAAAATAAAATAAAATACAATAAATGAATAAAAAGTTTGTCCTTATTTTCAGAAAACTGGTATCTGTCTGTCTCTCTCTCTCTCTCTCTCTCTCTCTCTCTCTCTCTCTCTCTCTCTCTCTCTCTCTCTCTCTCTCTCTGCCTTAGATGACCGATCTTATGCAAAGGATTATGCAAAGAAAAAAAAATATCTTATCGACGCGCCGTTATCGACAATGCTACACAGTGAATAAAATGTATGTATTTATGTATATATTGTATGTATTGTATATGTATGTACGTACGTACGTACGTATGTAAGTTCACTTCATTTTTATATATGTATCTCCTTTTTTTTTCTTTTTCATTTTTACGAATAATACAGTATGAATAAGAGCATTATCCTGTTGAAATTCAAATGATAATATTTCATCATGTTCTTTTAGGTATGGGAGCAAATGTGGATTCTAAAATGGTTCTCTGAAAAACTTCTTAATACTCGTCGACTTTCATCCTCGTTGCTATTATTGGAATTTGAAGTCTCGAAGATTTCATATTGCTCCCCGTACAATTATACGAAATAAGAATAACTAACTGCGTTAAGTATATAACCCTTTACGGTAAGTTTCTATTATAAAATAATTTCATAATTTTTATATGTAAGCGTATGCGTTCGCGTATAATTTTTCGGAATAATATTTATATTCGTGGTTTTAAAAAATTTATTTTTTTTTTCTTTTTTTTTTTAGATTTATTCGTGAAATTCCCTAATTCGATAAGAATCGAATTATCATAGAGCTATCAATGAAGATAAGCTAAGGAACGAACGGTTTCATTTACACTGCCGTTTGTTCCTCTATCGCCGGCTAATTCTAGACACGTGTAACTACAATATTGTTCCGAGCTGATCCAGCGGAAATTGAATCCGATGATTTCATATGCACTCATGGTTTTTTTTTTAAGACGAGTTAATAATAACTCTTGGACGATAAGAAATCTCTCTCTTTCTCTGCTTTATTATGTTTTAAAGTAACTAAGGATAAAAATTATCTGATCACCGGCTCGACACCGTGGTATTACACAATTCTATTCGCATTTTATATATCATCTACTCCAAATTATTTCGTCATTCGTTTACCTTTTTTAATTTCTTTTTTTTTCCTCGGGGATTTCTTTTTTTTTGTTTTTCTTTTTTTTTTTTTTTTTTTTTTTTTGATCTATCGAAATGATTCGTATATAAAACTCCCGACATTGCAAATTATTCTACAAATATATGTTCAATCAAATCTTTCTCAACTACGCGATCATCGATGATGATTCGAATAGAAGAATTAGGCAAAAAGTATACAAATTTATCAGTTAATTCCGCGAACAAACGGATATAATTATCGTTAATAAGAAAATGTCTTATCTATTTTTTTATCGATCTATCGATCGTGTTTGAACAGAACTATTAAATATTGAAGTTACATCAGTGGTAATGAGATAACATTGCCGGAGCAATCCTAATTTTCTTTTTTAAACGGTATTGTCCGTTATTTTATTCGTACACGCAAAAAACAAATTATCATTTGATTTTAACAAATGACATATGAAATTTTCAAAAAAAACAAGAAAGAAAAGATAAAAAAAAGATAAAAAACATCTCAAAATATATTTTCATACGATTGATATTTTTATGAGTTGGTTTCCATTTGATGATGATACTATGATGATACAGCGAATACTTATTGTGAAATATTGATACACTATAATAAGCAAGTAATGCTTATTTATTAATTATAACGATCATCTTCTATCAAAGCACATGACACATTTGTGTGAATTATAATGACGTAAGATATATATAATTACGTATAGTCTTAATAGTATATAACATCATCTCTTCGAGAATCGTCTGATAAACGAATTAACTTAAAAAAGAGAAATCTTCGATTACGTCAGAATGAATAAGTATATATTATATATATATATATATATATATATATATATATATATATATATATATACACAATAATTGAAATTTGTTGGATATATTTCTATTAATTTACGTAATAGTACGAGCAAAAAAAGAAGATACATATAATTAACAACAAATGGCACAAAAATTGTTACCATAGTAATTATTATAAATTAGAAAAAAAAAGAAAAATTCGCACGTTATTTGTACACAACAAAAACATGTTTTGAATATTGAAACATATAACATATTAGCTAACATCATCCAATTTATCGACCAATGAACGAACAGATTCAAATGTTCGTAATACCAAGTATTGAGGAATTTATTTTTCTGCTCATTCTTAATTTTCTTTTTTTTTAACCTTGAAGTTTATCTTCTTTTGTTTCTTGTAGATATTGCATTTATATGATATAAGGCCTTCCAGTCATTTTACATACGTGTCTGTCCGTCTCGTTTATTAACATATTTGTTGTATTATTTACATCGAAGAGAAAACTTTTCTTAAAAGACGTTTCATTCAGACTTGATTACTGAAAACCATTTTTTTCATTTTCCTGAAAGCAATCCGTAAAGAATTGAAAATACAAAAATTGCAGATGCAATCGTACAATCAAGTATGTCCAAACAATTGAAATATTTTTAAAAAATCTACGAGTCGAGAACAATCGTAGATAGTAGAAAATTTTTAAAGAACATTTTTTGTAATAATACATTTTATAATATTTTTGTAATACTTTTTTTTAATTAACATATTTGTAATTACGAATTTAAATGTTTAAGAATAACTTTCAAATCTATTCTTATTTGTTAAAATATGAGGGTAGATAACACGTTGCGTCAGGGTAAATATAAATTTACTTTATGGTTTGTTGTTGTGTCCTATAAAAGAGTGTGACCAATTTAAAAAGTGAATTTTAATTTAGTACATCCGAAGCAAAGATCGAGTACACAACTCGTAAACGATAACATGATAACCGAGTGTGATACGTCTTTACAGTATTATTATTAAAATGTTAACACTCATAAAATGTAGAAATTATTCAAAAGTTGGAAACAGTAACATCACGTTCTTGTAAATAATATATTTCCGTCAGTGTTAAATTTTATTAAAATTCATTTTTTATTGAAATTGCATTGAAATACGAATGTTCATCGGAACTTGTTCTTTTCTTTTTCGGACTCGTAAAAAAAAAGAAATAAAATTATCGCGTCACGCAAGTATAAAAATTAATAGAAACGAAAGTTACGTATAAAAAGTATCTGCACAAAAGTTTCATTAATATCTCGTACAATTTAGATAAATTCCAAACTATGATATTTATTATAGAATGTATATTTATTATAATACGATATATATTTCATTATAACAAAAATGCTCGACGTCGTATCGAATTACAAAGTCGATACGATTATCTCGTTAATGATAATGGTGCAATAGCTCGTTATTATTTTCCAGAGAAAATATGTGGAAGCACGTGAACGAGAATATGATAGATAACACAGCGCGGGAATGGAAACGAATTCCGCGCCAATCTTCGTATCCCGGGTGACGGAATACCACGTGACCCGAAGTTGGCCGAACGGAGAGCCGACGAACCAAGGTTATAAATAGCGGGCGCCAGCGTGCGGGGAGCCTCTTTTACTGCCTATACGTTCACTCGGTCCATTCGCCCGTCGGGACCATTACGTCGTGTGCTGTGCTTCTGTCGAGTTCGTTCGCGCTTATAAGGAAAGCATAAGAGAAACAGAGAAAGAGAGAGACAGAAAAAGAGACATAGTCGGCGTGTGTTAAACGATACCGAACGCGAACGGTTACTCTATTTAATCTCATTCCACGAATATAACAAATTAAGACTGGTACAGAAACGACGGCGAAAAGGAGAGAGAGAGAGAGAGAGATAGAAATCGAGAACGGACGGCCTTAAAACGCGTGCCGAGAAACCATTAGGGCTACGAAGTAAGGAGAAAAAGAGAAAGAAAGAGAGAGGAATAGATAGGCACGGAAAGAGATCGAAATATAGAAGAAATCTCTAGAGAAACAGAGAGAGAGAGACATATACATATATATATATATATATATAAAGGAAGAAGTCAACGAAAAGAGACGATTTAAGTTAACGGCAAAGACGACGTCGAGAAAAAGAAAAATGCCGGAAACCGCGCACCACATGAATGGATACGCGAACGGGCACACACCGCCCGAACTTCAGCAGGATACAAGTTTTCTATTCACTTCCGAGTCCGTTGGTGAGGGACATCCAGGTAAACGTGAAACGAAATAACGTTTATTAGTATTTAAGTTTTAAGTATACGTTTATTCATCGGAGATGAAATAAAGCATGGATATTCTTTTATTAAACCCCCTTTTTTACGTCTCGTTACACGTTCATCCCCCATTGAGAGAAAGAGAGAGAGAGAGAGAGAAAGAGTGGTGCTCAACTTTAGTCGCGTGTATGCCGCCATGAAAGTTTTTGGTAATCGAGAAGTGTACACGATATGTAAACCCCGCGTGCGCACGCTTCGTTCCTTTCCACATACTTTTTTTTCTTCTTTTTCTTTTTCTTCCTTTTCTTCTTTCGTTTTATATTTCTCCTTATTTCCCTTTTATTTTCCCCCTTTCTCCTTCTCTTTACTTCGATTGTTAAGTAACGAACGTCTATTACGTACGTTTTGGCTTTGCTTACAACGTCCTCGAATATGTATTAAAACGAATTTCGAGGTTAACCAAACACGTTGCGTGCGATATTGCAATTCATAATGAGGCTAATAAAAAGCGGCAATAACTATTATCAATCGAATTTTTATCTGCGCGTACATTTAAAATTTAATTTTATATTATATTTCGTTAAAAATCCTTAGTAGCTTCGTTAAATATGGAAACGTTTTATTTTATGACTTTATTTTTCTTACATATATAAAGTTCACTTTCTCTCTCTTTTTCTCTTTTTCCCTCTTTCTCTTTCACTGAACAAAGCAATGGCTACAAGTTCGATATCGAGTAGCCGGTAGAAAAAACAAAAGTACTAAACGACTAGATATTGTATTCATTATTGTTTCTCGTGTTATGACCACCATGTCTAAAATTAAATATGTTCTGTCATCGTAAGCGTTATCATCAATGTTTAAAAATTAAAAATAACCTGCAATACATATACCATTATATTTCTTTTTGTTTTCTTTTTTTTTTTCTTTTAGACAAAATGTGCGACCAAATAAGCGATGCCATTCTGGATGCACATTTGAAACAAGATCCTGACGCTAAAGTTGCCTGCGGTAAGAATCCTTTTGGAGTTTGTCATTTTTTCACGTTATAACCTCACTCGAGAGAGATCTACGATTACAATTAATGTCTCGTCAACTTTTTATTTTTTTTAATTTTTTTTTTTTTTTATTTTTTTTTTTTATCGTTACAGAAACAGTCACGAAAACAGGAATGATTCTTCTTTGCGGAGAGATAACATCAAAAGCTGTGGTAGATTATCAAAAAATTGTTCGCGAGACCGTAAACCATATTGGTTATGATGACTCTTCAAAAGGTAAAGCAATTTTTTTATAGATGTGAATTAACAAGCACTTCCTTTGATATTCTTAAATCTATTTTTATAATTTTATGTCATTTCTATTTTTCTGAAATATTCACTATACCGATATATACTAGCATAAAAGAGAAATTAGCTGATATATCATATGCATGGCTACCCATGACTAAATTTGACTTCAATTGCCCTCAATTCATTTTCTTCATAGCTAAATTTATGAATACATGATCGAATCATGGCACGATAGCTGCAAGCACCAAACATCAAAATACCGATTGCATTATTTTTAAGATTTTTAATTTATGCGAAGAGCATATGCAATATTTGAAAATATGCTTTACGCCACGTATGTCATTAATAAGATGTTGGACTTGAAAGATTTCCATGACTCGATCGATGAGGCATTTAATATTGCATTCATTATCATGCGGAAGAATATAAACGCGATTGCGTAAGAATATGTAACGTAAGCGTATCATGGTCGTGGCAGGATTCGATTGGCGTACGTTGAACCTTTTGGTGGCACTAGAACAACAATCTCCAAATATTGCTGATGGTGTTCATGTGGACAGGGAAGAGATGGACTTGGGTGCAGGTGATCAGGTATATAATCGATTCTCAGCCCGTGCCACAGAGCAGCCAAATAATTTAATATCGACGATCTTCCCTGTTCTTACTTAAAATTCTTTCTTTCCCTCTTAAAAGTATCTACAGGTTGATAAGCACTCACATATGTCCGCAATATGTATGTGTATGCATTTCAATTAGTGACCTGAACTACCTTGGGATAATATATTCACATATTTTCTTGGAATTTGCCATAATCATTGTATCGATGATATATTTTTTTATCTACCAGTTGTATATTCCAAATAATTAAGCTCATATCATTTACATAATTCAAAGAATAGAAATTATTTGTATAATTATATATAGGAGATTTAGGTAGATCTTAATAATAAGATGTCTATCGATATATATATATATATATATATATATATATCGTTAACATTGAAGCCAATTTGGAATGTTCACATTATTTAATATACATTAAATTATATTGCAATTTAATCTAGAGGACACATAATTCAACATAATCATTTTAATTTAGGAAACATGAGCTGTGTATTTAAATATTATGTCGGATAACAGGATCTTGAACAAAGTATCAACATAAGTCGACAATGTTGTTATTATATGGAATGGTGATCATTCTTATCTCATACTCATCGTTTCTACAGGTTTTGACTACAAGCTGTGCAGTGTTCTTTTGGCTCTCGATGCTCAGTCACCAAATATAGCCGCGGGCGTTCATGAAAATCGTAGCGATGAGGAAGTAGGAGCAGGAGACCAGGTCAATTAGCGCTCTTTCGTTTATTTGAGCTATTCTGTTCTCCTCTTTGTTATATCTAATACATAATTGATACCTTCTTTTCTTTTCTCTATTATTAACAATCTCTGTAGCTCTATAGTAGTAAATGTAAAATAGTATGTTTAGTATTTATTTCTGTGCTTTTTAAATTTGTTTGCACATCTTTTAGTTTTGAAACTGTTTATTTGTAAAACTCTATGCTTGAAAAACAATAATGTCTTTTGTAATTTATTTGCTATGCTTTTTATGCAGCGTTTTAAAAACTATTCTGTCGTCTCATTTAATTGATGTGTCTTTCCATTTTATTCATAATGCAGTAGATTTTTCAAAATATGTATGTTCTTGTTTATTTCTTTACCGACAAGAACATAAAATAGTGCTATTAAATTTCATAATTCATTTTTTATCCCTACAATGATATATCTCTATTCTTTTTCAATGACAATTGCTGGTTCATAGATATATGTATATATATATATATATATATATATATATATATATATATATATATATATATATATATATATATATATTCTGTACATATGCAAAAATATCACCACACATCATTTGCATCTTATTCTTTCCATTTTATTTTTCCTCATGGTATATCATTCTACATTTTTGACACAGTCATTTATAAATACTTCCAAAAGCCCAAGTTACAATTGCCAAATATTATACTGCTCTGTGTAGCACCTTTTTTTGCATGTAAAATATAACTGCATTTTATTGTATTAATTTACAGCTACAAACATTAACATTTTATGAGTTTGAAAATACTCTCTATCTTTTATTTATATATACTCTTAGTATCTAACCGAAAATCCATGTTGTGAAATAAAATAATGTGTGTTTAACTCTTTGTGTCACGAATTAGTAAAAAAAAAAAAAAATTTGTAGCTCATTATTACTGCCAGAAAATGTTTTACGTTATCGATTAGTTGCTTTTAAATCAATACTTTATAAATTTGAGTTGTATTAATCGAAATTTTTCCATCAGGGCCTGATGTTCGGTTATGCAACAGATGAAACTGACGAATGTATGCCATTGACAGTTGTATTAGCACATAAATTAAATCAAAAGATAGCAGAGTTGAGACGAAGCGGGGAATTATGGTGGGCAAGACCGGATTCAAAAACACAGGTTTGTGTTTTTCTTTTCCGTACATATGTACCTATATATTTTTTCATAATAATCTTACCGTGTTAAAAAGGATTATTCAATGATGTTTTACTTTTGTATTTGCTACTCTTGAGTGCCATGATGTTAACACTTTTCTGAGAATAATCCCTCATAAAATGTATTATTTAATATATTAGAAATTGATGGGTGTTGTCACTGTATGACATAAAAATTATATATTCATATATAATATATATATGTAAATGTGACTGATCTTTTTTTATCAAGGTCACATGCGAATATATCATGGATCACGGAGCTTGCGTACCTATAAGAGTTCACACAGTTGTCGTTTCTTTGCAACATAGCGAAAAGATTGGCTTAGACGAATTACGTAAAGCTGTTATGGACAAGGTTATTAAAGAAGTAATTCCAGCGAGGTACCTTGATGATAGAACAGTATTTCATGTCAATCCTTGCGGACTTTTTATCATTGGTGGACCACAGGTGAGGATCTATTTTTCAACGATATAAGGGAACTATAAATAATTGTTGTAAATTATTTGTTACAGAGCGATGCTGGTCTCACTGGTCGTAAAATTATTGTGGACACTTATGGTGGTTGGGGAGCTCATGGCGGTGGTGCATTTTCTGGGAAAGATTTTACAAAAGTTGACAGATCAGCTGCGTATGCTGCAAGATGGGTTGCTAAGTCTCTTGTTAAAGCAGGCCTTTGCAGACGCTGTCTTGTCCAGGTAAAATAATCAATACTAATAATTTAATGAATTAATACAAATTCATTTCTAATGTATATATATAATCTTAGGTTTCCTATGCCATCGGTGTGGCCGAGCCCCTTTCTATCACTGTCTTCGACTATGGCACTTCAAAGTTATCACAGAATGAACTGTTGGATATAGTTAATAAGAATTTTGATTTGCGACCAGGGAAAATTGTTAAGTAAGTACTAATATTATACTCTTATTTCAAGATTCCTGAAATGATACCATGACAGAATTTCTAATCTATATATATAATATATTTCATTGATCTCGCAATAGACACATGAAGCCGAATATAGAAAGAAAATAGAGGATTATATTATTCGTTAGAAAGAAAATTCCGAAGTAGAGGAAATTATATTACCCTATCATATCTAAATAACGTAACATAATTTACATATTTTTTTCCTTTTGTTTCTTACAGGGAGTTGAATCTTCGTAATCCTATTTACCAACAGACCAGTACGTACGGTCATTTTGGGCGTGATGGGTTTACATGGGAACAACCAAAAACTTTAAACCTCGATTGATGAGAGGGATGCATGTTAAATCATTAGACGTTTCTTGTTTAGAACGTCTTATCAATTATTTGTCCTCTCTTTCCCCCCGCCCCTAATCTCTTTCTCTCTCTCCCCCCCCCTTCTATATCCACGAGTAATCCTTTTATCTCGTCAAAGTTAATTCGAGATTTTCTTTGGATCTCCGCACTACAAATCCGCCGCATATCTATTGATTCCCTTTTTTTTTTTTTTTATCAAATTCAATAGTATAAAAACGGGGAAACAGTGGTGTCTATGTTAATTATGAATAAACCACGCCGTGGGAATATGTTGTGTCTAATATGGACAGGCATAGTACAAATTTTGTGCATAATTCGACACGCTGGCGTGGACAGTCCTTTCTCTCTCTCTCTCTCTCTCTCTCTCTCTCTATCTCTCTCTTCTTCTTTTTGATTCCTCTTGAATCTAATAGCGAATGTTTAAATGTCGTAAGATTTGACGGGAACTAGTTTTTAGTATATTATAAAATGAAATGAAAAAAGAAAAAAAAAGAGAAAAAGAGAAAAATGCGAAGAAAGAAAAACTGAGAACTGAAGTATTTAACGAGGGGAAAAAAAGAAAACAAAAAGGAAAAGGAACAAAAAAAAGATAGGAGTTTTTATTCTCTCAATAATTGGATACAGAGACAGATGGTCATGCTTAGATATTTAGGTATGAATTTTTTTTTTTCCGTATAATTTCGTATGTATTATTGGCTATGACATATGTGTATCTTGTGATTTTTATGTAGCATCATGTAGATAGAATCGACATTAGTAAAATAGTTTTCGAATAATCTGATTTTATCGACAACAACAAAAAAAGATAATAATAAGAATAATAATAATAATAACGATAATAATGGTCTCATAATCGTTCTCTCAAATCAATTTATCTGAATTTAAAATGTGGAGATCCAGCACAGAAGAGAATATTTGTGTGACGGAGCTCGATAGTGAGAAAAAAGTTTTATTGAATTTTTAGTATATGCGAATGATATCATGATTTTAAGCAATGACGGAAATGTGTAAAAAAAGAAAAGAAAAGGAATGCGAAACGAATTAAAGAAACTTTGCTGGTTTCATTGATATATGATCGACTATATATCGATATTGGCAATGTAAAAATGCACAAGAATGATCATAATATACATGAATTATAATAAAATGATTTTTTTAATAAACGGTCAAACTTTCCTTCCGCTTTTGTTCTTCCTTTTTTTCTTCTTTTTTTTTGTTTTGTTTGTTTTTCGTTCCGTTCTTTTTCTCCTAATAATTTCATGTCATTCGATAAATTGTATCATGGTCTACTATTATATGACGATATAGCGGCATTAGAATGAATAATATGTATATGTATATGTATATATATATATATATATATATATACATATATTTATCTATTCGATATTATAGTGTTTCACACGGTGCAATATATGTGAGAATACTATAAATATAGTTAGGCTACACTTTGTACGATATTTTAAATAGTAATGAAAATACTGAGCTCTGTCGCACTTGAACGGTATATATATATATATATATATAAACAATCGTAGCGAGCATTTAGATTAATTCACCCTTAATGTACATTGCGCAACGATTCTTTATTCTTTATCTACTGCCGTGTAAAGTGAGATAGTGTTGCGGTGTACTTAATAAATTTTGTACAAGGATCATTCGAAAAGTTCCCAGCTTTTTCGTTCTCTCTTCTTCTTACTTTTTTCTTAAATGTATTAATCCTATCGTTAAAGTGAACAACAAAAAAGAAGAAGAAGAAAAAGCAGAAAAAGAGAAAGCCTTGAATTTTTCAAATTACCCTCGTACTACGAACGTCTAATTTAATGTTTTCTTGTGCTAACAATTTCTTTTTTTTTTTTCTCTTGTTTTCCCTTCTTATTTTTGTTAAACGAAATTACCGAATGATTACAATGATATATGTACATTATAAATGAATGATACTTAGAAAGAAATAGCGCATTGTATCCCAATGATCATAACTTTTATGTACTTTTATGAAAAAGTTTAACGCAGCATTTGAATCACACAATGAAGTTTTAATATTTATATAGTTAGCTCATACTTTCAAATATACTGCTTTAATGGAAGGATGATGTGTTAAGAATAGAAATTATAAATACTGTGCAATGTCAAGTAGTGGAAAAAAAATATGTTTCAGTAATGTTTCCTATGCCATCGAACAACTAATAATATTACACCATATTAAAAGGTATATATATATGAAGTGTTAAATTTGCAAACACACCTAAAAAAAGAAAAAAAAATATTTCATAGATAGATGATTGTGTCTCTACATATTATAGGATGGTATATAAGTTTTGCATTTTATAAAGTTAATAATGTTGCTATGAGTCTCAGTATATATAAAAAGAAAAAAAAAAGAATTGTGTCTGTCAAACTTTTAGCAAGTAAAAAATAATTATGATCGTGTAAATAAACTTCATTCTGTATTTAATAATAAAGTTATTAAGAATTAGTTATGGGATATGTATATGTATATCGAACATCATATAATCTTTAAAACTAATATGAAAGATGAATGGATGGATAGTTACGTTAAATGAAAAAAAACATTTACCATCAATATATTGTATATTTATAGATATATATACATAGAATATATATTTAATCGTGTACATAGTACATAAGGTCTTTATTAATATACACTGAAAGGACCAATCTATTTTTCTTTTCAAGATGTGCCTATTTAAAAAAATATTTTAACCTGCTTTTATAACTGAAAGAAAGTAAACATTATATTTTGCCTAATTTTAAACTATAAATAATACACGTTAAATGTAAATAATATTTCTTGAATTTGCTATATAATTTTGTACAAAAGATTTTGTAGACAGTGTAGCGCAGTGGTCTTTTTTTTATATTTATATATATATATATATTTATTTAAAGAGTCAACGAAAATAATTGTCAAATAGGGGCTCCATAATCGAATAAGAATCGAAACAAGGTAGAATAATACCTATTAATGATATTCAAAGTTTTTATGGGTCAGTTGTATGTTAATCTATAAAAAAATTACAATAATTTATAATAATTTAAAATTGAATATCATTTTACGTTATAATAAGCGATCATTGTCAATTATGATTTTCATTTGTAATTATAAAAGTACGGAGAGGATACTCTCTTCATTTTATAAAAAAAAAAATTTACAACTAGACCCAAGGAAGTAAAATTTTCTTATCTCTTCATTTGTAAGTAAAACGCAATTTTATTCGTTGAACGTTAATTCGTTAAATCTTTTTAGGTGCATGAATACGACTGTGCCTTAAAAGTGAACTTTTATCTGTAAATGATTTGTCACATTCAACGCACTTATATGTTCTACCGGTATGCGTAACCAAATGCCTGCTAAGTCCTGACGCATGACAAAATGCTTTGGGACATAGTTGACAATGATGGAGTTGTATGTCGTTTGGATCCAATTTTTGATGTCGACGCATGTGCACCTTCAAAGCTTCACGTTGCGTAAAACTTTTGTCACAATGTTGACACTGGAATGGTTTTTGTCCAGAATGAGTCATTAAATGACGTAACAATATTTCCTTCTGTGCGAATGCACGATGACATATATTACAGCCGAATGGTTTTTCACCTAGAAATAATAATAAAAACAAAAAGTTAGTATAGATCGCAATAAATTCATTAGGTTTTTTTTTTATCATCCGGAGAGACAAAACAGGTATGTCTTATATTAATACCAACCGGTGTGTGTACGTTCGTGCCTTATCAATGCTGATCTTGTAGGGAACCATTTTTCACATGCTTGACACGTATACCCTCTTTGGGTAGAATGGACAGATTGATGACTTTTCAACATAATTCTTCTAGTAAATGCCTTTGGACACTTGTCGCATTGAAATACTTTTAATTCTGTACTTGCATCGACTATATGGAAAAAAAAATCATATATTAAATTTTCCTTTATATATGCATATATATATAAATTATTCAATAGTTTCGGCAGAGCTTTGTTGTAATATATGTACCTATCGTGTCGCCCATCGGTTGTAATTTCAATGATTCCGCTTGGCCAGAACTATTACTGGTCAGCTCCATCATGTAAACATTTTTATGATCTGCATTCGCAATAGCTCTTTGTACTTCTTCGGCCTCATCTTCGGATTCCTGTTCTTGTTTAATTCTTGTCGTACGTATCGTACATCTGGCCTTCGCTGTTCTTTCTTCGGCGGGTACTAACGTAATACTTTCTGGATCTTCTGACATAGGTTCTTCCATTTCTGGATTTTCTGAATTCATACCTAGAAAATTAAAAGAAATCGATTAGACGCGATACATTCAAATTATACGTCTAATAATTATCAATATTAATCATTAGAGATACCTAAAATATATCCACCGACTAATTCTTCCTCCGTAACTTCTATAGGATCTCCATCCGCTTGACCACTGGTTCCTTTGGTTGACACCAAATCAGCTAATAATTGTTTAACTTGTTTAGATTTCCCGCTACCAGAAGCTTCCTTCAATTCATCCGTATTATTTTCTTGATTGTCCGTTTCTTCGTCCTGGCCGGTCAACTGGCGTATTAATTTCATGTGTTTCCTAAGCTTAACGTCGGCGGCTTCGCATTTTTTCTTAAATTGGTAAGACTTTTCCAACTGGTACTTGCAAGGATGACAGATTTTATTTGGTAGACCATCTTCCTCGTAAACCTAAAAAACGGCATATACATTTTTATTTTGTATATTTTTTATATTTCTTATTTTTTTCTTTTTGTTTTTTATTCCTCCAGTACGTATAATAATAAATCGTATCTGCTATAATTATATTCTTACTGGGTGTATATATATATATATATATATATAATAAATTCAAAACATGAAAACAAAATATACTAATTCTTTTTTTTTTCTCTACACGTATAAATCATTTTAATATAATCTCATCGACGTTTCAATGTATTCTCAAATTTTTATTTATAAAGTTTTATGTGATAAATATGTCGTTGAAAAAGGAAAAAATGAAAAAAAAAAGAAAGAAAAATCTCAAAAAGATAAAAGTTCCAAATAAAATCTATTCGAACGAAAGTATCTCTTCGAAAAATTATATAACTATTAGAAATATTTTTACACCGAACATTGCGTTACACGCGCTCTCATCGTCATCATCATCATCATCATCATCGTCGTCGTCGTCGTCGTCGTCGTCGTCATGCTTTCAAACGTTATTATCGGCTCTATAATAATCGAATTGCATATAAAGGTAAAAGCGTTTGGCGATTGAACGTTGCAGATTTCTATAAAATCCGTAAGGTAAAAACGTCTTATTACATTTCGTTGGGAAGTACGCTCTCTCGTTCTAGATCCCTGTAAACGAAGGAACGAGATATCTCGAGTACGAAGTCGATAACTCGGTAAAGTTGGTAGTCTTAAAGGCGTATATGCACTCCGAACGGCCACGCACACATATATACAGAGAGCCGCGACGCGCCTATGAATTACAGACGCGGATTGGAGGAGAAAAGAGAGATGTGAAATTGTAAATGGAGGAGAGAGAGAGAAAGGAAGGAGACAGAGATACAGAATAGAAATAATCAAGCGAAAAGATAAAATAGATTCCTATTTTTCGTAAAGTAATATCGCACGCGGATGGGAGACGTTTCGCGAATGATACAAAGAAAAAAACAAAGAAATAAGAGAAAAGAAAAGAAAAAAAGAAACGATCCAAACGTCATCGATTGGATTGATTCCGTTTGTTATTCCAGCGCGCCAATAAATGGACGTTATATGTATGTGTATATATATATATATATATATATATATATATATATACTCACTTCCAAATTGACGCATGCCATGATTCTAAGTGGCAACGGTATGGTCTCGTCGTCGAAAATCGGCACCATCTCCTCTTCCTTAGCCAAGCACAGTCGGCACAATTCGTTCACGTGAATAATAACGTTGCTAGGGCCGTCGCCCTTTTTTCTACTGTACGTTTTCATAATATTATATCTCAATGATAAATTTTAACTCGAACGTTGATGGCAACTAATCGGATAGTCGCGGCGTCGCTTAGGAAGCGTATACCTTTTCTCCCCCGGAAAATAATATATGAGAGATATCGCGAGAAGACTCGGTCACTCACAACGGGATCTATAATGGCTGCGGCGTCGAAAAGGTTTCTCTCGACCAATGGGGCGTTTCGTTGGCGCTGCGATCGCACGGCGCGGCCATCCTACCGCTGCTGGTTGCCATTACTCTACGCGAACGCCATGAAAGAGAAAGAGGGACGGTCATATCGTCGATTATAAAGGTACGACGGAGATACGTAAGGACGTGCGACTTTAACGAAAAGAGCGAGGGGGAGGGAATTATGAGAGACGTAGGAATCCATTTTGAGAGATAGCTGCATCGCGAGTCGGTAAGGGCGGTAGCTTTTATTGATCCCTTGACGTTTACTCTTCTCAACGGCGGGAAACGTGCTACTACCTTTTCTCCCTTTTTTATCTCTCCATATTTTTTTTTCCTTTTTATTTTTTTTTCCTCTCATTCCTTCGTACCCACGAAAGAATTTTCAACGGCCAGCGTTTGCGATCCATACCTGCTTTACTACGACCGACTCTCATCCTCTCGTTTCCCCTCGGATAGAAATACAAAAAGAATCGAGAGAGAGAGAGAGAGAGAGAGAGAGAAAGAGTGATAAAAGAGAGGACAATTAAAGAAACAGAAAAAATATATATATATAAAAAAAGTTGAACGGAGAAAGAGAGTAGTATAATTTGGAGATAGATTTTTCAGGACTCGTTAGGAACCGAACGATTATGGGACAAGCGCATAGGAAGAGCGCGATTTCTACGATATGGAATAATAATATCGACGGGTTCGTTCACGAACGTGCTGTGTCAGCGTATTCGTGGCCTGATCGTCGATATAGCCGTAATTTGCAGTTGTATGGTACAACGTGATATCCCAGGCGCCACGTTCGATTATCGAAAGTACTACACGACTTTTGGAATATGATGACGTAGTAGGGAAATTGACGTACACGTTCGGTTACTCTTTCGGTAAGAATAATTTCTATTTCAAATCTGTCGTAAGTTTTTCGAATTTCCAAGACGATTGTGAGACTCGTATAAATTTATGCGTATACGTCGTAAAGGGAAATTGATAATTGCGACGAAATATTAATATTATTTCTATTGGATCGATTATTTGCAAAGGCAACACGCATAGTACGAAGTATCGACATTTTTCTTAGAACTTAACCTAGCTCGCAACAAGTTTTTTATATATATAGAATCTAAACGAGTTATATATATATATATATATTATTTTCACGGATATGTATATATATGTATGTATGTATATATTTAAACACTAAATATAATAATGCAGTAAGATGTTAATTTTCTATTTATTATTAGGATCTCTGGCATGCCAATATTTTGTTATGTTCCTGTACGTTTTGAATCCACTTTATTAGTGTATTACATTACCGACAGTATGTGCTATATAATGCATTCATTAATCGACAAATTGAATTTTATTTTTACAAACAATCAATCATTGTTGTAACAAACTAAAGAGAGTAGAAAACTAATAAGTATATTGTAATAGGAAAGTATTAAGCGAGGATTCTTTTTCTTTTATTTATTTATTTTTTTCGGTAACGATAAACAAAACGTGCAAAAAAGATAATTGTATATGTTTTGTCGGCTTTCAAGATAATTTTGTAAATGTGGACAACAAATGATATCGCCATCTGACGATGTAAATTAGAAATCGAATATCGCGCCAATACTATCAGGTACTCGATGTAGTTCTCTTTTTTAACGCTAGGTGGACACAGTGTCCATCTTGTTCGTTAGTTTAAAAAGAACAGTTATAGCATATACCTCGAGACTTGAATGTATTTCGTTTTTTTTTCAGATAGAAAACATTTTTAATTATAACAATAATAATAATAATAATAATAATAATAATAATAATAATAATAATAATAATAATAATAATAATAATAATATGTATAAGCATTATATTTAAGGAATACGTTTAAGTGATTTGTCGTAAAGTTATATTACAATAACTCACACTTCGCAATACCATCTTTCCCCCGTAGAGAAATAAATAACTTTGATGGGATCTGTTATCGGACGAAACGTAAGAATATAAATTGATTTTAGTTTATTTTTTGTTTTAAAAGTAAGCCGTAGCCGCGTTCGCATATAAATTATATTAGGTTTATTTTCCGATTTCTGATACGTATACCCACGAAGAGGTGGGATGGGGAAACGATTGATTCGTAGAATATATATATATATATATATATATATATATATATATATCACGTGCATAAATCTCTTTACGTTCGTAAAAGAGCAATCGTATTTTTCCAGGTTATCCAGGAGTAAAAGAACCCGCGCACCAAAGTAACAGCGCCATTTTGTCGGGAGGTAGAATGAAAAAAAAAGAGCGGGAAGCTTAACTCGCGAGGAGAGGAAAAAAGCTTCTAAAGAACGCAAATGACTTTCTTGCGTTTGCCAGGAAAGTGGTCGGAGACGATGGATGATGGACGGTGCGAGGGGGGGGACTCGAAAATAACTTCGTCCTGTGGATATGAGAATGAGAAAGAGAGAGAGAGAGAGAGGAAGAGAGGGAGATAGTCATCACTCCGCTGGTACTCTCGCATGCTTTTGCTTTTACGAGTCCAGTGTGTTTCGATAGACGAGGAACGCGTGTTTCACCTTTTCAACACGAAGGTAGGTTTAAAAGCTTCCAAGAAACGAAAGCTCTCTCTATCTCTATCTCTCTCTCTCTCTCTCTCTCTCTCTCTCTCTCTCTCTCTCTCTCTCTCTCTCTCTCTCCCGTTTTCTCTTTCTCTTTCTCTTTGCATTTACATTTTACTCAACGCCGTTTCCACTTTTGTTTATACCGGAAACGGAAATATAATTCTCTTGGGGTTGATCGTCTTCTTCTATTTTCTTTTTTGTTCTTTTTTTTCGTTTCGTTTTTTCACTCTCTTTTTCTCTTATTTTAACTTATCCGTACGATATCGTACATTATTGTTATATTTCTTTCAGAGATAGTCGAAAAAAATTATTATATATATATATATATATATGCATAAAAATAACGTTGAACGTTTATATTTATCCCTTTTTATTTGACGATACGAGACGATTATTACCTTTGGTATAATCTTGATATATTATATAGTCATTCTTAGATTTCTAATTTTACCCTTGTTATTTTTGTATCTCTTTTAAACTTTGGTGTCTTGTATATATATCTATGTATATATATATATATATATATATATATATACATAGTCTTTGAAGATAAAGGAGAGAAACGGAGACGCGTGGAAAAGCGATGGAGATTTCGAGGAAGAAGAGAGAGAAAGTCGCGAGGGAAAAGTCTCTCTTCCGCATTGTACTATTTTCTTTAAGGAGTCCTTCTCGGTCATATTTTAGAGTTTAGAATTTTATATATATATGTATGTATGTATGTATGTATGTATGTATATATATATAATTATTTTGTTTTCCTCCTTATTACTTTCGTTACGTTGCAATCATCGATTTTTTCTTGGCAATATTCACAGATCACTTTCTTTTACCATACTGGAATAGGCAATATCGTGTGTGTATATATATATATATGCATCTTGTATCGTAATGCAGACACACGAAAATAGTTCGGTCGATCTATAATATCGGTACGGAGAAGAAGAAGAGCGTGTAAACAATCTCGGATCTTGGATATCTCGATGTCGAATACTTGGCACCCGATCAGTGTGGATTGCACAAAAGAAAATACGAGAGAGTGAGGAGAGAGAGAGAGAAAATACAAGAGAATCAAGGTGGCGCATTGAGAGAAGAAAGAATAATAGTAGATGCGTTTTGAGAAAATTTCAGTAAAAAAAAAAAAAAGAAAAGAAAAAGAAAAGAGAGAGTAGAAAAAAAATCTCTTCTCTTTGAGAAACTTATCGTTGGTAATTTTCGTTCAGATAAGTCATCGTTTCTTTTCCTCTTTTCTTTTTTTTTTTTCACGCGCGTCTGGCACGAATTTTCCGGCTCGAGGAATCTCAAATTTCAAAGAAGAGAAAGAGAAAGAGAGAGAGAGAGAGAGAGAGAGAGAGAGCTCGCGCGCTCCTCTGCTTCGATCCAAAGAGCTTCGCCCAAATACCCCCAAAGTGTGTGTATGCATGTGTGTAAGATGGGTGGAAATAGAAACGAGTTATGTAAAAGGAAACGGATATTGAAATTTTCATGTTAGAAGAACAGTTGTCGCGCGCGCGCGCTGCGTTTCTATAATATGCTCGACACTAATTGTCTTCGATTCGATCTTTCGAAAGATTTTTTGGCTCGATCGTTATTTGAATATTTTCGATGCGTTCGCCCAATCGTCGTAGAACATTTATCGATTATAATATCGTAACGCAATCGCGATCCTGTACGTACGATATATCCATCGAATCTGACGTGTATCTTCGTTTAACGGGAGGGAAAGGGGGAACCGTGGGAGGGAGGGAGGGAGGGTAAAAAGAGGGAGGAAAGACGTACGAGATTTTGCGGACGATGTAGATATATTCGGAGGAATTTCGTAGCAAAAATAACTATGGTAGGCCAACGGTGGCTACCCCTCAAGTCATATCAAGATACCTAAGTATGAGAAATTTTAACTTTCTCAATAAATTCTTTCATCTCTCGAGTTTTTCGTGTTTCTTCTTCTTCTTTTTCCTCATCCTCTTCTTTTGAAGCTTAATCCGAATTACACGAATGTATAAGTTAGTTCTTGGAAGGATTTAATTCCATTAAACTAGTTTCTCTTTTATCTCATTTTTAGTTTCGTTCATTCACAATTTGAATATATATCTTGAAGTAGAACGTTTATTGGAAAAGTCCGAGTAAAAATTTGACGATGATCCAGTTAAGCGTTGCTTATCTCGTCAATGTCACTTTTGACGTTTGAAAATACTCGTTGTAACTTAAACGCTTTAATCCTAGGTATTTCCAAAGCCAAAAGACAGTGTCAGTGAACCTCACTTTGGGGAAATATTTCTGACTGAATATAATAAGATAGAGAGAGAGAGAGAGAGAGGACCATTCAAATTATTAATCGTTTTCTATAATAGACTGAATCGATGCCGAACTATCATTTATGTATGTCCTTTATTGCTCTTTCGACATCCCTTCCCCCCCTCTCTGTCTCTCTTTCTCTGTTTCTACGTAGATTTCTTGGCACGAACTTCGATACAATGGCAACGCTTTGCAATATATGCGATCGTTGTATTTAAGATGTATTTAAGATCGAATGACCAAACATTGTTTGGCGGACAATCTCGAAGTTAACGATCAACGACACGTAGGCGAGAGATTTTACGACAGTAAAATTTTCGTTTTCGTTGCTCTATCATTTGTGTTATGCATCCTGACTGTTAGTAATCGCGTTAAGTGAAATAAGTTGAATCATCCCGACCGTTTTATACATACATACATACATACATATATATATATATATTTTTTTTTTCCAGAGGTAAGAGTTACCAATTTTATCGGCGTTGCGTTTTAAAAATATAAAATATAAGAGAGGAAGACGAGTCAACATTGAAAGTGGAACGTGATGAACGAATTTAACTTAAGGGTTATACATTTTTTTTCTTCTTTTTAAAGAAGAAGAAGAAGAAGAAGAGAAAGATGAGGAGGAGGAGGAGAAGGAGGAGGAGGAGGAGGAGGAAGAAATTAATATGAATGTTTTTTGTCCCCTCTTTTTTTTTCTTTTTTTTTTCTCTCTCTCTCTCTCTCTCTTTGCAGTAGGAAGAAAGTGGAAAAGAAGGGATAAGAAAAATATGTCCGGGCAGAAAGTGAAATACGTGAACAAGCAATTCAACTCTCCGATCAACTTGTATTCACCGCAGGCCATACAGGAGACTTTGGAGAGGCAAACTCAGGTTCTGGCTAATGGAGCAGTCGGGTAATGACATTCGTACTTAAAATATCACGCATACGACCTACGAAAGAATGCAGAGAGAGAGAGAGAGAGAGAGTGAGTTTAAGTGAGAGTGAGAGAGAATGAAGGAAAAAAATGTTCATCCCAGGATAACGTAACCGTTCATATTCTCTCCGTCGCGTTATATCATTAATCCACGATAAAATTCTCACATCGAATAATTTCCCTTAATTAAACCCCACAACGTATTCTGATTAATTTTCTTTTCTCAATTGTTTCCCCTTAGAGAAACGAGTACATAATCCCTATATATCATTATCTTGGATAAATCGTTGAAAAATTCCAAGTCTTCATTACCGATCTTATCTCGGTACTTCTATTCGAGTGATTCCCTTTTTATAATTGTCGTTTTAATCCTTTTTCTTAATACGATAAGGATTTTTGAATGGAGGTAGATAAAGAAAAATGATAGATAAAATAATAATAATAATAATAATGATAATAATAATAATAATAATAATAATAATAATAATAATAATAATAATAATAATAATAATAAAAATACAAAAAGAAACGAAAAAGAAGGAAAGGAAAAAGATTAGGTTGATTGACCGATTGATAAACGTACGTCAACCACTTTACGTCAGTTCTACGTATATCTATATATATATATATGTATATGTATATGTATATATATATATATATACACACGCACACATACGTCTTTGTAGCCTCGACTATAAAGTATCGACGAGTGACGTCGATTTAGAAGGTAGTGTCTCGTATGAGTGTCTTATACGAGTCGAGATGAATCATCCGAGAAAACAGGAGATTGCTGATGCTGTTGCTGATGCTGGTGTTGGTGCTGGTACTGGTGCTGGTGCTACCACCGTCTTCGTCTTCGTCGTCGTCTTCGACGTCGTCATTGGCGAGAGCCCCCCCGTTATTTTCAGATGGCCGAATCACACCGGTTAGAAATAAACGCGGGGACTCCACGGAGGCTAGTCGTTGCGCAAAGCCCGCGAACGTCGTACTTGACTTAGTTTCGCGTTTGATGGCCCCCCTGGTTATACACGGTTGATCAGAGTAGTCTCTTATCGCGATTTCAACCCGATACAAAAACCACCCACCCACCCACCTCGTTCTGTTCTTTCGATCGCGCATTAAACTTCGTTACCGTTTAATCGGCCCTTTAAATAATGATCGCTCAAAGAAGGTTCGATCGATTATTTCTCATTCATTATCATTACAATCGTCGTTTAAAAAAAATTTCGATTCACTTCACGTTCTATGACTTCGTTTTATCCGAAAATTTTTTTTGCTTATATCGACGTATCGACGATACGATGGACGTTTATGAGAGCTTTGTTTTCTTTTTTTTTTTTTTTTCTTTTTCTTTTTATAGGATCGACTTCAACCAGCTGGCCAAGCCGGCAAATTTACAAAACAGCGCCGTCCTACGTATGCTCGAAGAGGAGGAGGCAAGGCAACGAGGTGGCCAACCACCAAGTAAGTTTTTTTATTTTTTTTTATTGATTCCATCTTCGTTATTTCGTACGTCGTCCTTACGAGTATGATTATGTTAACAAACGTTTTACGTTTAAACAATATCATTTAAACGTAATGGCACATATAAGTATATATATATATATATATATATATGTATATACATATATACATAATTAATTGTAGGCAAATGTCCGTATGTGCTAATTTAACGCGGTGTTATTAACATCTCCGAGAGACCGTTTCCATAAAGTCAACGATGAATCTTCGACTCGTTCGCTATATACCAAGTTGTCTGGCGACCATTCAAAGATTCATTTTGCCAAAATTAGCAATGGATACGTCTGAAACGTATTAAAAATCATATGATATAGGATCATTCCCGAATACCTGAGGAGAAATTTTAAAGAGACGAAAACTTTGGCCCCTTGCATGCGTCTCGTCGAGTGCATGTACAAAAGTCTAACCACGTTTATCGATGATCACGAATACGTTTATCAATGGATCGCAAAATTTTGTCCGATCAATCGTTTATTTTTCCTATTTAATCTATTCGTACGGCATTTGATTGTCTGTAAATGTGTCACTCGGAATAGAATGTTCTTTCCTTTTTTTCTTTTTTTTTTTTTACGAACATACATATGCACATCCTATTGAAATTTAGTCAAACCTAACTTAATAATTTATGTTTATCACAATATGCTTAAGTTCTAGCGTAGCTAATATTGACGTTTTTCACTTACGCTTGGCTGCTTTTGCCCAGATCGCAAGAAACGGAACTTAAACCGATCGTCGCAGGAGAACTAACAAGATTCACTGACACGCAAGGAACGTTACCGATCTGCCGATTCCACGAGAAAAACGAAAAAAAAATAAAAAAAAGAAAAAAGAAAGAAAGAAAAGTACGGAGGACCTTATTATTACCCACTACTAATATCGATCAAGAGAGGCTACCTAACACGATCCAAAGAAACGCGCGCCGAGCTTTTGCGATGCTCCTCTTAACTTCAAAAAGATCATTGCGATCTAATTTGTCAAAGGCTTCTGCCCATTAATATTGTTTGGAAGCTAATAGAATTGTTTTTCTAATCGCAGGTAATCACAAAAATTTCATTGCCATTACATAATAATTGAGATCTATTATTTCTGCACGAATAATCGTGTTCCATGGATAATTATTATACGTATAATATTTAATATTAGGCGACCAAAATTTTAGGGAAAGATTAACAAAAAGAAAAAAGAAAAAAGAAAAAACAAATATGTACGTCAACAAAGTGGCGTAGACGATAAGGATAGATAGAGTTTGAAAGGCGATAAATCCACCGGTAAGGGTGAAAATTTTGAAAATCGACCAATCGAGAAATAGGGGCATAAATCGGTGGCTGGTTGTCTAGTACCTACCACTCTACCCCTCCACTCTTTGGCCAATCATCAAGGAAACTCTAAAATCGGTGGCCAGGTCATTGCGGCAATGATGAAAGGTAGAAGAAATGTTAGTTTAGCGTTAGTTGTTGGCCAGTTTTTGTTTTGGCAAAGTCGTTTCCGTCGACCTAATACATCTTAGAATTACTTCGTTACCAAAATTGTGCGCGCTCTAGAGACACAGGGGGTACGTTTGCGGTAAATATCACATAGTATATAAATCTATAATAATAATAATAATAATTGTTGTGTCTTCAATGTTTCATATATCGTTTAAATTGATGAAATGATATTCGTATGGTCGAATCAAATTTGGAAAGAATATGTCCGTGTGATCCGTGACAACAGTGAATCAACAATTTTGTGCTCGGTGAATTGTAATTATATTTTTTCATGATTCTTTTCTTTTCTTTTTGAAGATATTTTCTAGCGTATAATCACAAAAAGAGGAAACAAAAAATAATGTAATAGTAAGTTTGCAATCGAAAAAATCGTGCACGCGTTTCGGTCGATGTTACATTTTTGAACGTGAGAGACGATCCCTCTTTCTATTTTAATTTTCGAAAAAAACAAAATATATATATATATATATTTTTTGACTCATTAAGTTTGGACTCGAAAGAAATTTTTTTAAGAAGCTTTCATCGTTCCAAAATACATGTATTCGGCCTTCGAGTTTTGAAGAAACTAAGAATACAAACGAGGTCACATGGGGATCATGAAAATTCTAAGATGATAATCGCATAAATATAAAACTTGGCTAGTGCAACAGGAATCAACATTACGAATATTAATCCCACGATGTTGACGCAATGGATTTCTTTTCACGTATCATCATCATCGTCATCATCATCATTATTATTATTATTATTATTATTATTATTATCGATTTTTATTTTTATATTTTCCTTTATTTTTATTTATCTTTTAACCTTTTGCAATATCCCACGAAACGATCGCAACGATCCAGCAACTACGGCCAAGTACATTAATACGATGAAAACGTTCGTTGATATAATTTGGTCATATGATCCTTCTCTTTCGCAATGATATAGATTTTATTAGAAAGTTTTAAGGGATTATAAATTAAATATCACAAATATGTGCGTATAAATATTTTATTAACTCTTTAACATATTTATTAACATTTTAATCATATTTTGTTACAGATTTGAAACGCGTTGCTTGGCCGCCACCTCCTGAAGATCAAGATCTTGACTTCGTTGAACAAGGACCTGTACAAGCTAAGGTAAATATCACGATTCACGTTACAATGGGTTACGTTTTAATAAAACCTTGATTCGTTGATTGTTGTTACACGATGCTTTAGCGTCTTTTATAGAATAATCCAGTCATTTGGTACGTACGGAACTTGTCATGGCATCCCTTTAGCATAACTGTGTTCCCTTGTATTATGTTATGTTCCATTCCGATTATGTTCTTCTTTTCTTTTTTTTTTATTTTTGACATGTAAATTAAACACCGTGAATCTCCGTGCACGTTATACAGACACGTATATATATATATATTTGTATTGTGATGTCGTGAAGCCTGTTAATATGTATGTATCGCGATGAAACCGTCGAGATAGAATATATATATATGTATATATTGCACGTTAAATCGTTGAACAAACGATTATAGAAATCTTTATACGCGATGTTGCAAATGAATTTTATTATTGTCTTGTTGGATAATCGAATGTGCACGTTTAGTTTTTCCAAACGACCATATGTTTATTTTCCCATTGAAAAGACCCGTGGTATCGGTGAGGTTCCCTCGTACCAGAGCAGTCCTTCGTCAGGTCCGTCACCCCAACCACCGTCTACGATAGCACGTTCGTCGGCTCAGAGCGTACTTCCGTCCTCACCTTCGCCGTCGATCAGTCCAAGTGGAACACTACTGCGACAACCGTCCCATTTTCAACAACCATTTGCACCTAAAGGTTGGGCACCCGTAACACCACCTGCCACTTCGCCTATTCTACAACAGCATCCTCTTCAAGCTTGGTCCAATCAACCGCAACAACAACAACAACAACAACAGCAACACCCACAACAGCAACAACAACAAGCTCAGGCTACTTGGAAGGTAAGTGATTCAAGGTACGGACGTCGACCTTTTGTCTCTTGGAATTAATTTTTAAATCGTTAACTTTTTGAAGAAGTAAACAAATTCAGAAAGATTTCCGAGGAAGAGACAGATGTTATTTGACACGTCCGTGCTTTGGAAAATTTAACCCAGGCGAGGACGATCTCTCTCTCTCTCTATTGCTTTTCAATTTGTCGTCATCGTCGTCGTCGTCGTCGTCGTCGTCGTCACAATCGTTTCAACCTCCAACCGGACTATCGAGGAATAATCGCAATGGCCGAAATGCAACAACGGTCGAACTAAGCGATCTGATATACAATATCAAACTACCGTTGTAATTATCGTGGTAATCTCTCGATGATATATTTTTATGTTTCAGCAGCAGCAGCAGCATCCCCAAGAGCATAACGAGCGAACGAGACAACATAATCAACCGTATCAATCTTACGGTTCTGCGACTTACGAACCACCACCTTCTACCATTGTACTTAGACCGGAGCCTCCGATCTCACAGGTTAATAAAGTTTCATTCGTTTAGTAATATTTAATATTTCAGAGGTATGTATATATATACGTATGTACATTTAATCTCTAGTGATATATTTATTTATTTATTTTATATACATTCATGTAGGTATACATAGTGCTTAAATAACGAAATCATGTTTAGGAGAAGAACAATTGCTCAGAACTTTCTATCCTATAATTATAATGAAATATATATATATATATATATATATATATATATATATATATATATATATGTATAAATATGTGTGTGTGTATTAATTTTATAGGCACCAGCACCGGTGTACCAAGCACAACCTGCCGCAACGAAAGCTCCAATCAGTGGTAACATGAGAGGGGATTTGAAATGGCCACCACCTTCCGTAAAAGCACAAACGGAAGCCGAAAATAGGGCAAGAATGGAACTTGCCAAAGGGCCAGCGTTCAGGCCACGCCGAGTTAACAAGGATTACAGCGGATTTTTTGCTCAGCATGCTCTTAACAATAGTTATCCAGGTTACAGAGCTCCACCGGGAACTCAATACTTTACTCCATCTTATCAACATTAGCAGAGGCATTCTATAATATATATATATTTATATATATATATATATATATATATATATATATATATATATATATATATATTCGCATTAATATTTTCGCCTTAACGTTACATAGATTTTTATTTAGGATATCTGCGCAGCAAATTCCGATAATGCCAATCGACGAATAACTCGAAATGAAATTTCCTCAGGTTCTTCATCTTCTTCTTCTTCTTCTTTTTCTTCTTCTTTTTTTTCTTTTCTTTCTTTTCTTTTCTTTTCAAAATTTAGATTCATCGAGAGAAATGATATGACTGATAACTTCTTAACGATGAATTATTTTTATTTAACATAATTTTAATATTATATTATACTCGTCTCTTTTCATATAGGTCTTGGCAAGCTCGTTGTACAGATTTCCTGTGTCGAGAATATATATATATATATATGTGTGTGTATATATATATATATATATATATATATATATATATATATATATGTATCTATTTACAGAGACTGACCGACCCGTAAATTATCGTAATTTTAATCTTTTTTTCTTTCCTTTCTTTTTTTCTTTCTTTCTTTCTTTCCTTCTTTTTTTCTTTAGTCTCATAAATATTTTGATAAGAAAAAAAACAAAAAAATATCGTGAAACAAATTTATGCACGAGTGTGCTTTCCACGTTCTTTTTTTTCGTGTCGACACTTTTAGAAATCGTATGCATAATATATAATATGTTATATATATATTTATAATATGTTTTTAAATGAAAAAGGTTCACACACAGCAAAATGATATGCGAAGATCAAGAATGCCCGAATAATGTTGGAAATGAACAAATAACAATTAAACGATCAAACGATATCGAATTATATTATTATATATATATATATAAATAATATCAATAGACGAACGAGATATATTCGAATGTTATATAATTAATTCAATTATATGGAATCGAAGAAGACGCATTAGCGCTCTAAATGCATAATTTGACGTTGCATAGTAATTTTTTCTTTTTTTTTTTCTTGGGTTTACAAATAAAACGTATCCGCCTTTTATAATAAAATTTGGCACCAACGTGTCTACGAATAACTAACGATACGTATGTATGTAATTATGTAATTTATTGTTGTGGAGAGATAAATAAAAGGATCTTTACAAATTTCAACCCTTCTTCTTTTGGTTCGTTGTATAAACACGCACGCGTGTCTCCGATAAAATTGGTTGGATCTTTATTATATTATTTAAAAAAAAAAAAAAAATTAAATTACACATACGTTACTTTTTTTTCTCTCTCGATAACAGTTTAGCCCTTAAATTTATTATGATTAAATAAATAGGATTTTGCAAATTTTTACGCGCGCACACGCATTTCACTCGAATTTTTCTGATTGGTGATTTGTTGTGTGTGTGTGTGCGCGCGCGCACGCACGTGTCCTTCGTGAAATAAAACTTCTCTTTTTTTTTCTTTTCTTCTTTCTTTCCTTTTTTTGAAGCTCGTTAAAAATACAAAATATGTTATCTAGTTGAAAGCGTAATTATCTTTTTCTTTGCAAAATCGTTTCTCTTTCCATAATAATACATATTATTAAAATCCCGTATTTTGGAATCACGACTACATGTCATGGAATATTCTAAAACATGGACATATAAAAGATTGTTCGCCTTTGTTATAATAATAAATACTCCCTGAGTTATACAACTTTTCCCTTCCTCTATGCAATTTACAATAATTTATGTTGAACGAACAAATTCTAAGAATATTTCCCTCTCTAATATATTGTTCTTACTTTCTCTATTTGAATTAATAATAATAATAATAATAATAATAATAATTGGAATATTAATTAGAATATATATCCTTAGTTTGTTAAAGCGAATGATATATATAAGAGATAACTTGTTGTTACAATTATGACTAGATAATGTAATGAAAATATTGAATCGAAATTTTTCAAATGTCGTGCCATTATTATTGAAATATATGTATGTATGTATGTATGTATAGTACGATTCGTAAAACAAAAGTATGTAACAAGACGCAATTAAACAACTATCTCCTTTAATTCGATGCACGGTGAACAAATGACGACAATGGTCAATTGAACTTATGCACTTTTACATCAATGAGGGAAATTACTACATCATCATCATCATCATCATCATCATCATCATCATCATCATCATCATCATCATCATCATCATAGTGATTTTCATGGTATTTTACAGCGTTAAAAAAAATGAAAATAAAAAAGAGAGAGAGAAAGAGAGAAGAAAAAAAAAGAGAAAAAAAATATATATATAGTAATAATTAGAGTTTGCAAAAAAATACAATAATATATTACAATACAAAAATAATCTTTTATGTGTTCACACCAATGAAAAGCCTTGGGTTTGTTGGATGGCCTGTAATAATTTATAGCGTAATCTTTCGCGCGTTTGGTAACGTGGGAGATCAAGCACATTAAAGCATGTGTGCGCAACGGGCAACATACGTTCGTCGCTCATCGGTAGTATTACTATCTGCGATATGAAAATATAAGATATTAAATATAATTAATGATATTTAAAAAAATATCCCTTTTCTATGAATAAGGGAGCGATATATATATATATATATATATATAAATATATATATATGTACACGTATATGTATATAATCTAGAAGATATGTTACCTTAATCGCTTTCATACCCTGTATAGGTATTCTGTCACTTCCAGTTAGGAAAAGTAAAAATTTCTTCTTCTCTTCCAACGGTAGCTCGTGAAATACTTGCCAAAATAATATAATCGTTGGATCGTTGGCCGTGTATCCCTCCTTATAAGTTGCATTCCTTTGTAATTCCTCCCAATCGTAATTCTCATTACCAACAACAACTGCCATTAATTCATGACTATGGAAAAGCTCCAATACTCGTCCGCCGCAAACTTTGTGAAAGCCCGTATGAAATGCTTGATAATGAGAGTCAACCGATTTGTTGAGAATGTAATCTACATATAGATTGACAAATTGTTTTCTGAAAAAAAAAAAAAAAAAAAAGTTTTTTTAAAACAGAAAGTATTTTTAAATAATTTTTTTTCTTCTTTTTTTTTTTTAATATCGATTACAACAACGGACTAACTTGTTTTCTAGCGTAACAGGAACTTTTACACCATCCGGTATTAACTCGTACGTCTTTGTCTCGCCGAAGGCATCCCTGACTATTTCAAAATTTAAACAGAATACCTCTTCGAAATCTGGCTTCTCGTAATCGAGTATACTCTGCAAGCTTCTGCAATGGGGAAAAAAAAATTTAAAAATGTTCATAATCGATAAATTTGTAATAGTGATTAAGCTACGTACTTGGCGACCGCTGGTGACATTTCTTTAATGTCAATCAATCCGACTGGTTCGTGTAACAATTTTTTATATAAAGCCAATGGGAAGGGTAAATCAATTATTATAAAATTATAAATAACTAGTCCGCATAGCAAACCAATTAAGGAATACATAACTTCGTCCTCAAACGAATCCTGACTAAACCAAATAGTTCTAGTCTCCTCGTATTCCTTAAACATTCCATATTTTGGATCTAGGATTTCTTTTAAAAGGAGCATAAAAAATTCTTTCTTAACTCCTCCCGCGTCCTCCGCCTCCTCTCCGTGAAATTTTACCTATTTATAAATAATACACGAAGTACGTATAATATAAGATATAGTTAAGGATAAAAATAAAACACACACACACACACGTACATATATATATATATATAACGAAATTGGCTTACTCTTAGCGGTTTCTTCAAATCGTTGGAATCGTAATGAGATAATTCCAATAAAGTATCTTGTACGATATTCTCTCGTGAAACGTTCAACGTGACAAATTGATTGTGAAGTCTAGCGTCCATGCTATTGGCTGGATACGGATGAAAAAGCATTTGAGTGATAGCACGAGTCGCGGCTTCGTTCATCGCCGATTGCATCTATCCATCGTAAAAAAAGACACCGCATACGTAGGAAAGTTTTAGTTAATATTTTTAGGATAACAAAATAAGGATTAATCGTTTAACACGCAGAAAAATTAATTACCTGTATTGCCTGATCCGTTTCCAACAATATGGTTTTGGCTTGCGCATCGAAAAGAAATGGATAATCGCAGAAATACATTCTGTTATTCTGCAAAGAAAAAAAAAGGTAAAAAGTTTTAAGATTCAAAAAAGAAACGTAAAAGGACCGGTTTAACTTTCATATCCAACAAATGCATTATATATTTCAATCGCCGTACCGAATAATTGTCCTTTTCCGTCAGCCATTTAAAATAATCGGCTTTAATGTCAACGTGCTCCGTTAATTCTGGCAAATGAAACGTCGAATAAGACACCCTAATTTCGTCTTCGGCAGTATGATTCAATTTATTTAATAATCTTAAAAATTCTAGAACGTATTTGCTCAGCACATTCCACGATACTTTCTGTATGAGAAAAAAAAAAAAAAAGAAGGAAAAAAGTGCAATTTTATTATACTTTTCTTTTTTATAACTTTAATAAATAAAGAATTATTATTACCTTGTCACGTTTCGATTGCTTAATAATATGTAAAACAACAGCTTTGTGAGTACGAACGAGCCTTTCGAAATAATAAGGCGGAGCCTTGTTCCACCATGAGCTCACAACTTTGAGAGCTTCTGACTTTAAGCTTAAAACAGCTTTACAAAATGGTTGATGTAAGGAATTCCAATTTAAAGGATTCGCGAAGCCATGATACAAAGGCACCGTTAAATATACTCTTAATGATTCTATGTCTGGCGGTGAAGATGAGAAGGATGGTATAAGGCTATCAGTTATGCTATTGAAAATCTGAAATAATGGTTATTTAAATATCAACGAACGCAATCGATTCGAGTAATTCGATCGACGAATAAATCTTTTAAAATGCGTACGAGTTCCTGAATCGTGTCGTTAGACAATTCCGATATTATACCAAAGGATTTAATAGCTACGTCCAAATCTATACCATGATTTTTACTTGAACATCCGTAATGGGTATCGTTCTTGAATAAAAACGATCCGTTTATACAAGATTGACTCTTAAAAACGGTTTCTAAATACCTGAAATATGTAAATGCGTATTTGTAATAATTTTAATTATTAGAAGGATGATCCTTTGACTTACATCATTAGTTCGTGATCGACGGGTGATCCTTTTGGTACTCTTTGACAAGCTGCCAATTGTTCTTCGGATATATTAAGTATCTGAGAAGTAGAATCTATTACTCTACAGTCATCCGACTCAATATTTTCCTATATAACGATTAAACAATGTAATATAATTTTAACAATAAAATTTTTAATTAATATCAATTATGAAATATAATCATACATACACACATTACATACATTACATACATACGTACATACATACACACATGCATACATATATACATACATATATATATGTATATATACATCATTATAACGGATAAATTTACTTCTCTTGGAATAACAGTGGCAAAACAATGATCTCCTCCACTAAATATACGTTTAACGATGCAATCAATCATATAGGGACTCAACTGTGTGTCGAGTTTGATCATTGCTGACCCATTAGGAGGTACCCATGGTCCAAGTACAACTTGAGGTGTAGTAACGCTTTGTGTAATACTATTGCCTAATTGTCCTGCGCCACCTAACCCCCAAGCATAAATTTTTCTATGCGAAGGTACGAATGCCAAAGTATGTCTACGACCACATGACACCTGAATAAGACAAATATAACATATGCAATAAAATTTTTAATATGTTAAAGCGAGAGGAAAAAAAAAGGTTCCATCGCGCTTATTTACTTGCGTGACAGTACTGCCCATCAATTCCATAACTTGTCGAGGTAAAATCTCATTGCTATGAATTCCATGTCCCAATTGACCATACATGCCTGCACCGCAAGTAAATACACCGCCATCCTAATAAAAATGAGCATTAAGAATAATTGGTTAAATGTAATTTTTTTTTTTTCAGTTATTTCATACTTTACCATTGTTAAAAACACAGAAAATTCTTCTCCGCATGCCGCGTAACATACTTTGGAATTTCGCAAAGTTTTTAATTGGCAAGGAAGATATCTAGGTTGCGTATCGTTTAGTCCCAATTGGCCGAATACATTTTTCCCCCAGCTGAATACAGCACCTACGCAAAAAGAGAAAAAAAAGAATTATTAATCTAGAAATACTTTTCTACAAATGACAAGTTTATCTTTTAATGTAATATCATTGATTTTTTTTTTTTTTTTTTTTTAATATTACATTAAACATTACCTGACTTAGTTACGGCTATGCTATGATAACCACCACATGCGATAAATGCAATAGGTAAAGAGATTAAGCTGCTGATAAGTTTGGGTTTTAACTCCTTAATTACGTCTGTACCTAAACCTAATTGCCCTTCAGCATTTGAACCCCAAGCATAAATTTCTCCATTATTAGTAAGCGCAAGTACGTGTTTTATTCCACAAGCTACTTGTACAATTACATTTGTTCCTAATGTTTTTATCATACGTGGTATGTTTTCAGTAGGGTTTATTATATTTAATCCTGGAAAATATAAAAGTTGTCAGACCTTTTTACTTTTTTTTTTTTTTTGGTTTTTCATATTTCATTATCATAGTTAAATGTCAAATAATATATTTTTACAATGGTACGCTACCTAATTGGCCTTCGGAGTTACATCCCCAGCTAAATAATTGTCCCCATTCATTAACTGCTACCGTGTGACATGCTCCACACGCTGCCTTTCTAAATACAAATGCTTCTAGCCCTGATATTAAGCCTATATATAAAACGTTAATATTAACTTGAAAATAATTTTAAATAAGATCAATATATTAATTCAAAATACTCACGTAACCTTTTTCTTCCTTTATCATGTCCTAATTGCCCAAAGTCATTATTTCCGCATGAATATAATTCTCCACCTCGCGTTATAACTACAGTATGACTTTCGCCACATGCAACTGAAAAAAAAAAAAAGAAAAAAAACGTATAAACCATTAAACACATATCCTCTTTAATGCTTATCTGTGAAACTATTATAATAAATCAGCAAAGTGTTAATTCTCTAATAAATAGAAATGTAAGTCTTACTATATGTTACTTCTGTAGATTTCTGAAAATCAACTTCACGAGGAACAAGAATATGTTCATCTTCTATACCACCTAGACCTAATTCCCCATGAATAGAACTTCCCCAGCAAAACATATTTTTTTGAAATGCAATCAGGGGACAACCCAATGCTAAATCAGTACCCAATCTAGGTTTCTTCGACCAACTTTCCTGTAATTTTAAAATGTATTTTAACGATTGCATAGTTCAAATAATGTCAACATATAGTTTGACAATAATTAAAAAAATATAAAAAGTTTATAATATAATAACTTTAATAAATATCATTATATTTGGAACAAAACATTTCTCTAATTATATATAATTAATAAATTTATACCTAGCTTTTATATTTAAATCAAATCAATAATATTTAAACAAAATTTGTTCCCATATATGCAGGCGCATGAAAGCATTTTATATCGTAGCATAAATAAGCATGCGATTGAAAGAAAAAATATAAAAAAATGCATACCATGTATTTTAGAAGATACAGTGAGAAAGATAAGTAAAGGTGAAAGTTAAGAATTGAAGAATGTATTTAAACAGATTGACTAACCATGTTTTTTTGTCTTTTTTTCATATTTATTGAAATCATCAATGACGTGCTTAAGACATGAGATTTATGAGAGACATGTGTTCTTCTAAAAATAACTAAATGTCTATATTTTTTCGTGGACACCAAGATGTTTACTACGTCTAAATCATATTGAAATTTTGAAAAAAGAAAAATCGTGAAAGTATGTTGTGCAATAACATTCCTGAATGTATTTTACACTTTCTTTTCGTTCTTTTCTTTTCTAATAATAATATCATTACATTCGGTGGACAATGAGATTGAAACAAGAGTGGAAAAGAAAATGTATGTGATTATAAATAATACATCAGCATAATTAATTTTGAAAGAATGACATGGCGAAAATATCGATATCCTTTAACGTTAACAAATTCTAATATCTTTCCTTGAAAATGTTGTCACTTTTCTATCGTTACAAATATTTTCAAATCGAATTAATATACATGGAATTTGAGTTTTTCTTTTCTCTTTTTTTCTTTCTTTTTTTTTATTTTTTTTTTTTTTGTTAAAGTTAGGTTAAGAAAGTAACAATATTAATGAATTTAGTCACAGGCACCAATGTTTGGTCATTGTCATTCGGTACTAATCAATTCCGTTTAAAATAAGCTATATGTGATATATGTATATGCGTATGTATGTATGTATGTATGTAAAGGAAAGAGGAGAGGCAAATTTGTCATGATTTCATTTACCATTCGAAAAAGATCCATTGCTCCCTTTTTTTTATTTTATTTATCACCTCTACGATTACTTATCTTACTCACATTTCTTTTTAAATAAATTTTTCTCAGGCACTATCGAAATTATAACCCTTTTGTCGAAATGAAGAATAACTATCCAATATGATAGAAGACGAAGTTCACGGTACACGCGGTCCTATTTCCAACTGTTTGTGTGGATCAGCTTGAATCAATTTAATGAACATTTATTTTACCTTGCTTTTTCCAATCTCAAGAGTCATAGTTCTCGGTATCAGGAGCGTAGTAACGCATTCGTGGTTTTTATTATAATCCTTTCTTTTTCTATATAACAATAGGCAAAATTAAATATAACCTTTATATATGTATATATATTTAAAAAAGATTTCGAACTTATTATTAACTTATACGATATAAACGATTTAAAAAAGAGGAGTCACATCTATGACATGCAAATCGTATAAATTTCCAAGCTATTGAAAAAACTAGTTACATATATGCACACATATATATATATATATATAAATGCATATACGCATATACGTATATATTCTTTAAATACAGTGATTAATTTTTATTATAATAAATCGTCGAAAGTTATCAATTATTTTTTACGAATTTTATCACGAATATTTACCCTTTGGATACAACGGTTTGCATACGATATTGGGGTACATTTAAACGAAAGATAAACGTAATCGATATTTGAAAACGATTCTTCGTGGTATTCTTTTCGATAACATAATTTTGTTATACGATTTAAGAAAAAAAAAGGGGGTAATGTTTGAAAAATAATAACACACAAGAAAGAAAAGATAAAAAAATGATTTTATTTCGAAATAAAATAACAGTCAACATTGAAAAAGATACAACGATGTCGACCATCTATGCGTTACGTTTTTAGTTCGTGGTTTGCCCCACCCCATCGCGTGGTGATCGGCGGGCGGGCGGCGGCCATATTATTAGTGAGGTGTCAGTATTTTCTCAACGTGACGGGATTTTTGGGTGTGGATAGCACTATTTCCCGTCGTTCCTTGGGTAGCGTGCATTTCGTGCAAGTGTAGTAATAAGTGCAACCGGTCCATCGTTAATGTGTGGGTACACGTGTCAAAAGGAACGTGTCCCCGTCTTGCATAGAGAAAACAAGTAAGTTCGTCGTACGTAACCATCATTTCGAGAATATAACCGAGAGAGCCAACGGATGGGAACGAGGAGGAGAAAGAGAAGTTGAGAATGTGTCTGTGTGTGTGTTTGTGTGCACGTTCGAAAATCATCGAAATCATCGATTGTAACCAATCGATAATATTTCACGGTCCAAATGATTTCGGTGCAACAACTCCGGTAGTACCGACTAATCGTGTTCTCTAACCTTAAAACACGATCGGCCTTTAAACACGAACGCGCCCACCATCACCTCATCCAATAAAAGAATTATATACACGTATTTTCGTCTATTTCAAGGCTTTTCTTTTTCAAATGTATCTTTTTTTCTTTTCCTTTCTTTCTCTCTTTTTTCTTTCCTTCTTTCTTTTCCTCGTTCCTCTCTCTCTCTCTCTCTCTCTCTCTCTCCCCCTTCAATAACCCTTCCCTCGTTGTCATCCCCGCTGCAAAACACGTGTTTTTAAAGTAATTGAGAATTTTCCTATTTGCCAGACACGTCTTTCCAAACAATTTTCCGAATCATTTCAATAAATATGTTGTGTTAGATAACGTACGTAGTCTTAACTCGTAAACACATCGTTCGAGGATGTGTTTAGTTGACAAGGTGTTTACAGGGTCGACTAGATTTTTTGTTTCTTTTCTTTTCTTTTTTCTTCTTTTTCTTTCCTTTCGACGGAATGAATGGTCAGAGCGTATTCCACATTTTTTTTTTTACGATGAGTCAATTCTCCAGTCGAATTTTCGAGGTTAGTTATTTTCTGTGTGTACCCTGCCTGCCTGTGCGTGTGCGTGTGCGTGCATGTGTAAACAATACTTTATATACGTATATGCGAATACAAATATTATCTATTTCCTTTTTCACGTATCATGTGTAAATTCGAAGTAGGAGGATGTATTGCGTGGGTTGTGCATATAATTACTGAATTATGTGTTCTTACAGTACGCTTCATCGACGATGAAGAGCGTTTATTACATTATAAGTAATATAAAATTCGTTTCGTATATTATAAATCGTTTGAACGAATTTTCGACGAATTTCTATTTTTACGTGCTCGACGTTTGCTATCATTCTTTTTTTTTCTTTTTTATTAGCCATAACTTGTTTGCTCATTGATATAAGAGTTTCAAGGATCATCCCACCTTACGCGTTATTACAGTCAATTTCTCCGTTCGATTTTCGAATTTGGTTTCTAATTATTAGAAAGTAAGAATCTTACGAAATTGAAAACGTCGTCGTAGTCATCGTACGAACGAATTCATAGTAATTAATATAACCTCATAATTTTCCTATTATTGTTAAAAGATTTACGAAGATATTAACGATCGATACAGCGCGAGAATATATCGAATATATTAACGATCGATAAAACGCGAGAATATATATGCACGTGTAATTTTTATACGATTACTATATACAAATCTGTTTAAATAAATTTCAAAAAAAAAGAAAAAGAAAAGAAAAGAAGAGAAAGAAAAATTCATCCATCATTATTCGTCCACGTTTACCGGAGACTATTTAATTATACGAAAAGAAAGTAGGATACGTCGTTAAAAAGATTTATGTATGTCTCTCTCTCTCTTTCCCTTTGAGACTGTAACTGTTGGTGAACGAGAGAAGAATTTAAAAAGGTGTGTACGATTCCAATGTACGCGCCCGCGCGCGCGCATGTGTGTGTGTGTGTGTTTCTCATCGTTAAAGAGATAGGAACGAGCATATTACGTCAATGAGCGGCCTTGAAAAGAATGATCAGGAGGATCCTACGATCTCGTGTTTGATCGTCGAATTTTGTACGAACCCATTCGATAATTAAGTTGGAACGAAAATGTCACACGGATACACACGTGTTAGCGCGCGCGCGTGCGTGCACGACACACACACACAAAGAGAGAGAGAGAGAGAGAGAGAGAGAGAGAGAGAGAGAGAGAGAGAGAGAGAGAGAGAGAGAGAGAGAGAGAGGTACGCAACGACAGGTAGGGAACACAGCAGGTAGCTGTTCGATTTTCGGAGTGACGTCACGTTAGAAGATTTTTCTTTTAAATCGACCAATCAAATTTCAGGATAAATCCCATGAGAACGTTCTTTCGTATTTCATCTACCTCTCTCTCTCTTCTTTTTTTTTTTTACGGTGTGGTCAATCGAGGCAACGAACATCGACTTTTTTCTTTTCGATTTCCATTTTCTTCTCTTCTTTTTTTTTCCTCTCTTTTTTCTTTTTCTAATTCTTTTCATATTTTCTCTTTCTTGTTATTCGAAGCTCGTTGAGCAAAGCAAAGTTTCCCCATGAGACATCAACGGATATAAGTTTTTATTAATAGACAGACGCTTTCCGTCGTCGTCTTCTTCGTCGTCGTCGTCGTCGTCGCATCGTCGTCGTCCATATCCAACGTACGTTGGAAGTTAAAGATATTTAACGTCAAACCACCAAAGCCAAGTTATAGAGAGAGATATATCGTCGGTTCAACGAACGTCGTCGGACAGTCCTAGATTGAAAAAAAAAAATAGGGAGGGGGGAATGCTAGACGACAACGACAACGACGACGACGACGACGACGACGAGAGTGCAGGCACACCTCACTCTCAGCCGGTGGATCTCGGTCACGCGGATTTGCATTATAACTTGTCCTTTCCTTCCAATATGGTGACTACTCGTGTACATATATGCATAAGTATGTGTGCGTGTGCGTGCGTGCGTGAGTGTGTGTGTGTCCCAGCACCATTCGCAGGACCGTACCTATGCATTCTTTTCCCCGTTCGTCTTTGCCTCCTCCCTCCCTTTCTGTCTCTCTCTTTCTCTATCTCTATCTCTCTCTATTTATCTATCTATCTATCTAGGTTTTCTTACTCATTTGTCGTAATTGGACATCGAGTATAATTAGATGTGACATTTTTCTCTATGTAAGATATCTCTCTTTCTCTTTCTCTCTTTTTCTTCCTCTTTTTTTTTACTCACATTGTATATTATTTCTGTTTCAGGTTAAAAACTTTATTTCCTCCGTCCGTCCCTCCGTCCCTGTAAGGAGACAAACACAAAATCACCATGCCAAAGTCGGTATGTGTTCTATATCGATTATATCGATTATGTTGATTATGTCGATTATATCAATTATATCGATGTCAGAAATATCACTATGGAGATAATTTTTTTTGCAGAGATAATTGTTTTATATTACGTGAAATATTTAGATAAAAATAACACGTGTGTGTATATATATATATATATATGTGTCTTCCTTCTTGTCATGACTTTGAATTTGCTACTACAGCGAAATGTTAATTGCTGCATACGTACGACAAACCGTGCGTGGATTTGGCAGGAAACGTGAAAGAGGAGGAGGAGTATATTATCACACCTTTTACGTAAATTATGCAAGCTGGTGGTATCGTTACGAGATCGAATGGAATAGAATTAAGCGAAGGACGGAAAGAAAAAAATCATTTTTTTCTTTCCTCGAGATTCTCCCTTTATATATATATATATATATATATATATATATATATATATATATATATATATATATATATATATTTATATGTGATTATTTTTACAAGCAGAAAGAATGATATTGAATATTTATATATTTGAATGTCCCGCCCGTCCTGCGTGTACGCGAATAATTTATATATAGAGATCGTACCAACGAACGAAATATCATTCGAAACCTCGTCTCGTAAGTACGATTACGTAAATCGTTCGACCGCCGTCCCTTATAAATGCAACGTTCAAATTGTAATTCTCGTAACATCTTTAAAGAAGCTTACGATCGAAAAATTCATCGTTTCATTTGACACACCGTGTATTACCGGGCTCGACGGTGATTGGTCGAACGAAACGAACCGGCTTCTCACGTGACCACGCTCTCTATATATATCTTTCTCTCTCTCTCTCTCTCTCTCTCTCCTTACTCTCGAGTATGCAAGCTGATGCTCTTATCTTAGGTTAGGTCGTAGAAGGGGAAACGAGCGAACGATTAAGCGAATGAGTGAGAGAGAGAGAGAGAAATAAAGAGTGAGAGAGAGAGAGAGGGAGGGAGGGAGGGAACGACGCTACATCGTACGGAAATGTCGAAGAGTGGGAGAATGAAAGACGCTGCCGGCTGTACTAGGCCCATTGTTCCAGCAACAAGTAACGAGAACGGAACATAAATCGCGAAACGTGAAATTTTCTTCCGACGTTGCTTTCGCCACGTATACATTTAAAGGCGAATAATATCGATCATCCTCTATATTTCGTTGTGAACGTAGACGAAGAATTTGTAACGTTTAAAACGTTCTCCGTTGACTTTATCGTATACTACGGTATATACGTATTTTGTGCGTAGTAAAATCACATCGTACTGTGCCAGATCCCAGCGTCAGTCATGGTTGCCGGTACAAAAATGGTAAGCCGATTTGGTATTGCGATTATTTTATGATTATATATATATATATAATCCTTTCGTGGGTTATCGTATTTTGCGTATCCTCGGATTCCTTTACGCTTGCAATTATATTTCTACGATAAAAGAATTAATCGCGTTGGACAAGAACGAAATGCTCCGATAAACAAAGGATACATATATACACACACACACACATATATATGTAAACGTTTATTGCAATGCGCGTGAAAGAAATATTGTTAAAAACGAGTGTACGTCATACTGGAAGCTGCGCCAAGGCCGAATCTCAAAGATTTATTTGGAATCTTCGACGTTTGGCGTCCCTCGACCGAATAGCATTGCCCATTTGATTCGCATACATATCTTAATCCCCTTTAATTTCTTTTTTTTTTCTTTTTTTTGTCCTTTTATGTTACTACCTGAAGATGAACGTCAGGGTGACGACGATGGATGCCGAGCTAGAGTTTGCCATCCAACAGACGACCACAGGCAAGCAGCTCTTTGATCAAGTCGTTAAGACAATTGGTCTCCGTGAAGTTTGGTTCTTTGGCCTTCAGTACACCGACAATAAGGGCGATCTAACGTGGATCAAATTGTACAAAAAGGTAGGACAACCGTTCTTTCTTGTATCATTAATGATGTTGATGATGATAATGATGATGATTTACGTCTATCAGGAACTATGTCTCTTTAAAGTTCTCCTTTTTTAGCCGAATAAAGAGGGTACGAAAAAGGGGAAATTGCATATATTTGTATTTAGTTATTAGTAGAACTATTACATTAAGTTGTATATAGATACTGAGCTTGGTATTATGGCTAATTAGCTCATTGGTTGTATAATAATTAATACCATTCATGCCGTCGTTATATAAACTATTCTTACAAAGCGATTGATAAGAAAAACTTAGCTTGCGTACTATAAGTTCTGCTAAGGCTATTATTATTATGCCAAGGTACTACAAAAAAAGAGTTGCGCCAAGTTCAATTCATTCTCTAGACCATTAATCTTACCATTTTATTATTTTTCTATAAAAATATGTAGCCAGCTTTGGATCAAGGAACGTCTTTCGAGTAATTATAAGTACACACGGTCTTTCAATAATTATAACCACAGACAGTCTTTCTCTTTCTGTTTCTCTCTCTCTCTTTCTCTTTCTCTCTCCCTCTGGAAAACCATAATTGGATTCCCGTCGCTTCTGTGATGGCAGCGAGAGAGATAGAGAGAGATAAAGAGAGAGAAGCATCGATGACGAAGAATGACGTCATCTGCGTGCGTGTTCACTCGCTTTTTTCCTTTTTTTTTCCTCGTTTCGTATAAAACATCTGTCTTTATGGTTTCTTCATAGAGACGCATATGCGTGCAGAAGCGCACCGTTGACCTTTTTTTTTCTTCTTTTTTCTTATTTTTATTTTTCTTCTTCTTTCTTTTCTTATTACGCGTTAAGCTAAAGAGGAAGAAAGTATTAATTCATAAAACGCTAATATCATTGTCGCATCGTACTAACAAATTAATTATTTTCCTTCTTCTTACGATCGCGAGAAGATATTACGAGAAGAGGTATTATGAGGGAGGGAACAAAAAGGAAAAGAAGAAAGAACGTCACGCACGGACGAAAAGACCAAATAAATTCGTTCCCATCGAAGTTTATCATCCATCGTTGTCCTGTTGCTTCGAAGGATTTTTATAAGTATCTTGAAACGTGTTTCTTGCCTTTTACGACTACCAGGTACCCGTCTTCGTTCACCTAGCCATATAATCCCTTTCGTCGTATTATATTCGAGAAATATATAAATAAAAAAGGAAGAAAAAACGGCAGGTTCGCCGTGGTTATTTTTTGAATTTTCGCGCTATAAAAATAGTACACATATATATATGCATATAGGTTAGGTACCACGCTAGTCAATAGTACGTTTCTCGTATAATTCATCTAATTGATACGTTACGATTCTTTATAAATTATTTACAATAAAAATATCGTCTATCTCTTTCTTTTGTCAATATTAGCAAATATTACGTTAGAATAAAATACGAGAGATTAACTGAAAAAAAAGAAAAAACAAACAAACAAAAAAGAAATCAATGTATTGCATTATATACAATGTTATTATTAGTCTCGCTTGTATGACTCTCGTAGTTCTCTTCCATACTGTTAGATCATTTCTGTTTTTTTTTCTTTTTTAAAGCGTATAAAATTGTTTATAGAGATATATATATCGTCTTTCTTTTTGTCGACGTTCGCGAAGATCATATTCGAAGGAAGGAATAGAAATGAATACATCGACGACGATAAAAGTTTCGAGGTACGGTTGCAAAAAATATGAGACAAGTATTCGGTATTCGATCGATGAACAGTTACAAGGAGAAGGTATATCATATACATACATACATACATACATATATATATATATATATACACGCTCACACGCATAGTTGAGACTCTCTTCTTCGTATATAAAAATACTCAAGGCTTTCACCAACCTGTTGAGAAGTCTCTCGATCCTTCTGTCTCTTCTCTTCATTACGTATTGTCTCTCTCTCTCTCTCTCTCTCTCTCTCTCTCTTTCCCCCTTCATTCTCGTTCCCTCTCTTTCTCTTTCTAATGCACGTGCGTGTACGTGTACACACGTACCTTTTTATCCGGTTTCACATTTTTTTTCTCTTTCTTCCTTTTTTTTTCCACGACAAAAGGCGACCTGCCCTAGAGTCTTCCGGCACAACGGCCAACCCACTTTTCTAAGCGTCGATTCTCTAACTTGGGACAGGAAGCGGAAGGTTTTCGTGTAGCACAGGTGGTTAAGTCTCTTCCGTTTCTATTTTTGTATAGTTTCAATCCTCTCTTCTAACAACGAAATATGTGTATAGGTATATATGTATATATATATATATATATATATATATATATATATATATATATATATATATATACGTACACACATATGTATATCCTCTGGTAACCGAGCAAAAGAGTAAAACACGTAAGGCAGAATTATTAGTTCCTTTGAAGAAACATTTATAATATTACATTTATAAATTACAAGTTATAAGTTATTTTTCTAAGATTTGTCGATCAGAAAAAATGTCAATTGTACTCATTCGCTGGTACGTGAGTATTTTTCGTTATATGTATGATAATAATTGTTAGGATGGATGAATTAGCCTGAGGGATGAGGGTAAACTTCTCTCGGACAGTTTTATCTTATCTGTGAAATATTTAATATGTCGCGAGGAGAATCTCTCTCTCTCTCTCTCTCTCTCTCTCTCTCTCTCTTTCCTCTGTGTAGAATTTTTATCGTGGTTCACAGCGAAATTCATATATATGTATATATATAAACATTTGTTGTACTGTTAAATTATTTATTTTAGGTTATGTTTATATATATTCGTACAAAATTACGTTCGACGCGCTTATAAATTCGTATACGTAGTTACGTAGTCATTCTGATCAACGTATTTATGCCGTAATTAATAAAACTTAACGTAGTTACGATTCTGTTGAAGATTGGTACGTCGCTAGAAATAGAAATAGAAAAAAAAAAAAAAAAGAAAAAGAGATTGTAATTTCTCCCAAGGAGCGGTGTGTTCGATGTCATTTCTTTTATCGGCGTAGAGAGACCGATTAAAAAAGAAATAAAAAGTTAAAGGTATATTTGCATATTGATCGTGAATAGAAGTACCCTTCTTAATAATTAACAAACATATTTTCATCGAGATCTAAAGCAAACTCTCTTTAAGTACGCATCGATTAGATATGCTAATTATATTATTCCGTAATATTGTAGATAACGAGACGTATTGTTGCATTAGAGCGATATAGGCTATTAGCTATTCTTATCTCTTTCTCTCTCTTTGTCTCTCTTTGTCTGTAGGATCGTAAGCGATAAGATACATCCACGAATTAGTTTCAATTTTTCCTCTTCTCGTTTAAAAAAAAAAAAAAAAAAAAAAAAAAAAAAAGAAACAAATACCTCTCTTTAGATTCGCTCGAAGTAACAACTCACTCCTCTCCCCCGTCTTTACCACCCCCGCCTGCCAAAGAAAAAAGAAGAAACGAACGAACGAACGAACAAAAAAAAAAAAGAAAGAAAAGAAACCAGAAAGAAATTGCCTTTTTTATCGTAGCAACGTTCCTCCTCCTCTCGTAAAAGGGATTTATATATAGAAAGAAAGAAAAAAAAGGAGATCTCTCCAATTCTGAAATCTTTTCATATTATCGGGTCGATCGATTTATTATATGCAGCCGGAAAGTGCAATCACGAGAGTCGTCAAGAAGGAAGTAAAAAAGAAGGTACGAAAGTTAAGAGGCTACTCGGACTCTGACACCGATGACGACGAGTTCGAAGACGATCTGGTAAGCCGAGTATCTTAAAGAGATCTCTAGATCTTTCTTTCTCTTTTTCTCTCTTTCTCTTTCTCTTTCTCTTGAGTTATACATACATACATACATACATACATATATATATATATATATATATATATATATATATATATATATATCCTGTTAATACAGGAAATGTAAGGAATATAAAAGGAAATTAAATGAAAGAGAGAAATCGTCGACTTTCTTTCTTAATGGAAGGAATATCATCCAACGAGTTAATGTAATCAAGTTTTTTTTTTCGAGCCGTGCTTTCGTTAATTTCGATCCGATTCGATCAAACGTTAAGATTTTTTTCGGCTCTAATTTTTTAAACGACAGGAAACTCGAAGGACTTTCATATATATATATATATATATATATACACATATACTCGTTGCTTTTAAACGGTACCCTCTTTCTCTCGTGATATAGAATTGATAGAATAAAAAGAAGCAAAAAGAAATAATAGTAATAATAATAATAATAATTATAATTATAATAACCATTTGTAAATATACAACAAGCCAAAGGGAAGGGGGCCAAAAGTTTATAGATTATTATTATTATTTATTTTTTTATTTATTTATTTTTTTTTTAATCAATTGTTCTTTTTCGAGAGACTATTTTTAGGCTAATCTTTTTTTCTCTCTCTTCTTTTTTCTCTTTCTTTCTTTCTTTTTTCAGGATTTCAAAACTACAAGCTTTAGAAACTTTTTTTTCTGATCTATACTTTTGGCCTATCTCTCCTTTATATGTGTATATAGTTTGGTAAAGAACACGTGGCTAAGGCCAAACGAACAATTCTCTCCTGGCTACTCGTGCAGATAATACAACTCTTGTGGCCTTTCCAAGGTGCTTCGTACTTTACTGGAAACGAACGGCAATGAGTGTTATGCAAATAGGCAAGGACTGGTTCTTCTTCTTCTTCCCTCAGCAGAAGATCGGCTTCTCGAAAGAAGAGGAGAACCTCGCGGTCTATCTTCTTCTTCTTCTTCTCCTCCTCCTCCTCCTCCTCTTATTCTTCTTCATCTTCTTCTTGCTTACCAGAGTGGTCTCTTCCTCGAATGGGTTTAAATACTGAAAGAAAGTTTTTACCTTTTCCACTTCAAACGATTACCTAACGTCGTTTACCTATTATCTTTATTTTCCTTCAAGGAAGAAGAGTAATATATATATATATATATATATATATATGAAGAAAAAAAAATAGTTCAGTATATTTCTCCTTGAAATATTTTCTATTAACAAAATATAATACAATATGTTTACTATATTATAAATAATTTTTGTATGAAAATGTATCATAGAAATTTTATTCCTTTTCGACTATTTGCTGTTACATGGCCTACAGAAAAATATTACTATACACTTTCCGATGTATGCCCTTTAATAATTTTATTCAATTTAATCCAATTATAATTCAATTAGATTTTTAATACGTAGCTCATAGAGATATTATTCTCTTGAAATATTACTTTCGATTTATATTTTATCTTAAAATACGAATCGAACTAGTTCAAAGGAGGAACGAACGATAGCTATAAAAGAAAAAAGAAAAAAAAAAAAGAGAGAAAAAAAACCGAGAAATTCTTCTACGGCTTTTGCTTATCGTGGCAATGAAATGGCACACAGGCTCTAGTAGAGCTCTCCGCGATAAAAATCCTCGGTACACACGCTAATGGGGGCGGGGTGGAGGGCGAAGGGGGGGGGGGTAGAAACAATGATTTTGCTACGACGGCCTCTATTGTTCTTGATTTTTCATGCCATGGACGTAGCGAGAGATTATTATTCCTTCTACCTCTAAGCATTACAATAATTGGGACCAACTTTTAATATTTTTTCTTTTTTTTTTTTTTTTTTTTTTACTATCGATACTTTGGAATTCTTATTTCATATATATCTGTTCATACTTTAATGTTCCCAGCGCGCTCTTTTATATACGAAGTGGAACTAAATGATTTTTTTCCCAAGGTTATTCTTATAAGTCAGTTTATAATAAATCGAGACTTTTTCGATCAAATTTTTTCCTTTCCTTTCTTTTCTTTTTTCCTCCTTGGATCGTAAAATTAGAAATCCAAAAACGTTCTCCTAAATGAGTGATTGATCTTTGATATCGCTTGGGAACTTTTTTTTGGATCTCTTCTTTTTTAATTTCTGGAAAGAAATTCTCTCTCTCTCTCTCTCTCTCTCTCATGTTTTTTCTTTTCTTTTTTTCTTTTTTTTTTTCGAATACTTGGTAAACAATTTTGTTTTGCTTTTTCTCCCTTCGTTACATTCGTTAATCCTTTTAAACGAGTGAGGTCACTTACGTATTAAACAGCAAACTCGGTATAATTTTGCGTGAATCACGAGGAACGCACTTATATACATGCATACATATATATATGTATATATATTCGTTCGTTCGTTGCAATTACTCGTTTAGGAAATAAAATACGAGTACTTCGCGTACGGTCGCGTTTCTACAACGCGAAATCGTTTCGGAAATAATGCGTAACATATGTCATGAAAGTTTCCCCGTGCTAAAGAGATAATTCTCTCGATTTCATAGGATACAATCGAGAATTATCTCTTATGTGTAACATTTGTTAATAATTTTTCCAAAATCGTGTTGTTAAGCCTTTCTATCGATTTCATTGTTCGTTTGTTGAATGACGATAGCGGTACGGAATGGGATTTACAAGGGATTATTATTTCATTTCTTTTCTTTCTTTCTTTTTTTTTTTTTTTTTATTATAAGTGAGATTCTGGTTATCTCTGTCATATTTTTATTTTTTTTTTTTTTATTTTTTGATTTAATTTATTTTTTATCTTTTATCTTAAAGGATGGTATTTAACGCGATAGGTAGATCGTAAATTACTTAGTCGATAATTTCAATAGATTGGAGGTCAAAAGTTACTAGATAAGTTTTTTAATTATTATACTCTTAAGAACTTTTTGCCATATTATCCCAAATATTTCTAATCAGACTTTTTACTGTAAATTAGCCTTTAATTTCCTTTTTTCTTTTTTTTTTTTAAGTGTACGTTTTCTTTTCCTTTTTTAAATGAGAAATGATTTTTAAAAAGGAGAGAAGCCATAATTTTAAGTACGATGGAAATAATCGATTAGGAAGCAACAGAATAGTTTAAGGATTGGGGACACTGTAAAGAGAAAATGTACGTCCAACGATCGCGAGGTGCTTGCTCTTTTTTATTAACTTAAATCGGATCAGAGAAAAGATTCTTGCTGTTATGCGTTGAGAGAGAGAGAGAGAGAGAGAGAGAGAGAGAGAGAAGATTTTTATCGTAAGATTAGAACGTTCTAAATCGACGTAATATTTTTTTCGTTACTTCGAATAAATACGTGAAACTTCTTCTTTTTTTTTCTTTCTTTCTTTCATTCTTTCTTTCCCAAAATCTTTTACATCGTTCGATTATTTGACGAACGCGTAAAAGAGATATATCAATATCATATAAGACTTAATTATCGATTAATATATTCGATTGAAAGCGTTTAAAAACGAAAGTCAACTAATATACGATCGTATATTTCATATCAAGGTAATATCATTCGTATATATATATATATGTATATATCTCCGAAAAAAAAAATATATATGTATATATACATACATACATACATACATACATACATACATACATACATACATATATATATATATATATATATATATATATATATATATATATATATATATATATGAACACGTACAGAGCGTAATTGAAATATTTCATTCGATTATGTAACATTTGTCATATTTATTTATCATATTTTCATTCTTTGAACGCATGCCAACCGCAATACTAACAACTGGAAGCGTGGACTTCCGTTCTTGTCTAGGGTAAGTTACCGTAAACTTTAATTATCATTTTAAATTCGTGTCCCGTTAATGATAATGACACATTATTAGAACGTTATATATATATATATTATTTAATGATAGCCTATATATCACGATCTCGTGTTTGTAATCGAGTTATAAATCTGAGATGACTACCATGCATGGTATTTTATCGGGGCAAAAAAAAAATATAAAAAGAAAAAAAGTGATTTAGTCATCCTTTCGTATAAAACTATTCCACGAATGATATGACTCGATTCTCTTTACATTACCGATTTGACAGTTTTAAAAAAAGATGTTCAGCTAGAATTTATCGTTAAATCGTTATATACGTTAAGATGATGTATAGATATGAAGAGGTTTTGCCTGTCGTTGTCAATTTTTGAGGTATTACTTATATCCTGTTCTTTTTTTTTTTTATTTTTAATCTTTTATTATTTATTTATTTCTTTTTCTTTTTTTTTCTTCTTATAGACATACTTGGAAGAAACGATACTTTCAATTATTTTTGAATAAGAAAAGGCATCTCGTGCAACAGGGTTTTTTTTTTTACGTACCTCGATAAAATTTTCAAATGATCAGCGTAATAGATACGTACATACATACAAACATACATACGTACATGTATTGGTCTCTAACGTTTATATAAAATAGAAACGCAAGATTCTCTTTGGCTGTAACATTAACGTTTCACCCACGACAGACAGATAGACAGACAGACAGACAAACAGACAGTAGGAAATTATTAGGAATACAATGGAAAGGAGTTTTCCCAATGACATAATCTTCCCACTCGTCTATCCCATTTATTATTCACGAAAATCATACTATAGAAAACACATGTCTACGTTAGGACATACCCTTAGCTAATTCGATATATATATATATATATCGAAGTTTATCGAGTTTTTCGCTTACTCACTTTCCCTCCCTCATGCCAATCTTGGACGATATTTTATTTAGGTAATAAATAGTCAATTATAAAGATTGTCTATTACGTCTATTACGATTAAAACTAGATAATAGCCAGTTAAATGATATTTGTCGAGTCATACTTGACACATGGACGAATTAATTGAAATCAAATATCGTCCACGTTGTGTGTGTTACACTCTCACGAATAATTATTTCTTGCGCGTGTGTGTTTTTTTTCCTTTTTTTTTCTTCCCCACCCCCTTTCATTTATTCCTCCCCCATATACACAATGCTACCTTGTATCGGTATATCGAAAACAAACAAAACAAATGTTAATGCGAGACAGATGACAAAATATTGATAAATAATTTCAGGTGGTACCGTGCCGTCTTCGAAAGATCTTCCACGTAAGAATTAAGCAATTGGAATTTTTTGTCCTTTGATCGAAATATTAAATGAAACAATTAATTCATTAATTTGCGAGCTGCCCCCCCCCCCACTCCAACACGCAATATATTTTTACATTCCAAAGGCGCCAAGATCGAAATCCTTTGGTAGATTACGATTGAAACATCGTAACACCGTTTTTTTTTTTTTTGATTTTTCTTTCTCTTCTCTCTTTTTTTCGTTTTGTTTTCTCTTTTTTCTTCTCTTCTTTCCTTACCTTCTCCATCATTTTTCTTATTTTTTTTTTTTTCCGTTTTAAAGCGTGATCCGCATATTTTGTTGCTATAATCACACGTATTCGCGGAAGAACTAATTACACTAACCAAGGAAAGCCCCTATCTATCTTTTATAACGGTTGGGAGACTTTGATCATTGTTTACTAGTGTTAAATCTTCTTCTTCTTTTTTCCTCTTCTACTTCTTCTTCTTCTTTTTTCCTCTTCTACTTCTTCTTCTTCTTCCTCTTTTCTTTCTTTGTGTGCGCCATATGATTCGATTTCTTTAGTCATTTCCGTAACTTATCGCGTTTTATGGCTCTGTCCATTATTATTTTTCTTTTTTTTTTCTTCTTTTTCTTTTCTTTTTTTTTTTTTACTTACGTCGAGTTAACAGCGTCCAAACGAAATGAATTTAGAATATCCTAAGTATACAGCCTCGTCAATGTTAAACGAATATGGTTACGACTGCGATAAACGAAAAGGAAAAATAAGATAAAAATAGTAAAAATAATAATAATATTAATAATAATAATAATAATAATAATAATAATTGGAATGATAATGTCGAGATGAAGGTGAAAAAAGGATCGATATCTTGGCGCATGCGCGTTTGTCGGAAAACACGTTTTGATCGTGAAAAGACGACGTGTTGTATTTTAAATTAGCTTTTTCCTTTTTTCTTCTTTTCTTTCTTCTTTTTTACGCGGCACATTTACACGCGTCAGGATCGACGATGAATTGGAAGGAATTATTTAAGAAGATTTGTATTTAACGATCGCGAATGATGTGAATTATATACGGCGCCTAGGATGATTGATCTTCGACGATCTTGACGTTATTTTGTGTTTATTTATAATGCACACGCATCGAAGAGAAAAACACGCACATCTCTCTCGTTAACGTATATTTCGCACGCAGAGACCTGGCTAAAAATACACCCGGGATAGAAAATTTTATAATCGAAAAAAAAAAAAATTAAATTCTATCGTGTTCGATCGTGCGTGAATCACGCCGTCGTCGAACGCTGCGACAAATTAAGGAATAAAAACAGAAAATAAATCGATCAATAAATAAATAAATAAATAAATAAAGAAAGAAAGACAAAAAAATCGTAGATCATATTTCTAAAGAAATATTTTATCCCAGGTCTGTGATTGGCGCGCGCACGCGCACGCTTAATAACGTTCTCTCTCAGCACCTGTTGTAGATTTTATTATTCGGAAAATCCTTATGTACATTTCGTAAGATTCGTCTTACGCAATCCGACATACGGCTATTACGGAGATAATTATGTATATAGAAAAAAAAAAAAAAAAAATAAAAAGAAAAAAAATCATGTCACACTGGCATTGAACCGAGACGAGATGTCAGTCCGTGTGTGTGTGTATATATATATATATACATGATCAAGGCGATCATGTTTATGATAACAATACTTACATACGGTCTCCCGTTGTGTTACCAAGCAAACATAAAAATTATCTTTCTTTCTTTCTTTCTTTCTTTCTTTTTTTTTTTTTAATACAATAATGTCAATAACACAACCGCGTCGTCTATTTCGCCGTTTGAATCGCCATTATTGTTACTTTTTTGGTCTCCTTGTTTTTCGTTTCCTTTCCTTTTTGTTTCTTTTTTTTTTCTTTTCTTCATATTTATTATCATCAAAAATATGTCGAAGTATTTATCGAAGGGTACCACAAAAATCCGATTCGTATCGGGCGAGGTGCCTTTTTTAATTCAATATTAATATCAAGATTTGTATTTTAGATATGAAATGGATCTTTTTAATCTTTCCCGACAATATAGTTAGACAATCTCGTAGAAATATTTTTAATAGCAAATTGATGTACTTCGAAGTACATGTTTTCTTTTTATTTTTATTTCCTCTCTCTTCTCTTTCTCTTCCCCACTTCTCCCTTACAGTACACCCTTTACGTTTTTAAAAACATTAGGATCGTTAAGTTTCCTTGTAGATATTAAGATTAGATAAAGGTACAACTTATTATCGAGGGACACACGCGCTGTGGAACACACACATACTGGAAACTATAATAATATTCGTTTCTTATCGATCATTAGAATGTAATCGGCAATTTACTCAGTTGAAACGAAAATTTTATCGATACATCCGTCTCTATCGATGATGATACATTTCTTTCTCTATCTTTCTCTCTCTCGTCCCCGAACTATGTCGAATCGATAATGATTTTTATACTCCCCTTCCCCCATTATCGATCCTTCTCTCTTGCATGTCACCGCAACGATTCATAGATCATCATGTTTTGTCGTTTAAATGAAAAATGTGGGATATATATTATGATGATGATAATAATAATAATAATAATAATAATAATAATATAAGCACACGGTTTTGCATGTTGTTGTTGTTGTTGTTGTTGTATTTTAAAATAAGAGAGTGACTTTGTTTATTCTTTTCTTTTTAAATATATTTATATGTATTTATTTTTCTTTTATTTTTCAGTTTTTCTTCCTCCTTTGTGTTCTCCCAAATTTTATCGCAAAAAATAACACGTAGTTGATTTATATATAAATATATATGCGTTTATATATGTACGGGATGGGTTAAAAAGAATGGCATGATATTGAAAAATCAATTGTACTCTTTCGTCGAGACTTGAGGGCTAATTTTTTTTTTTTTTTTTTTTTTTTTTTGTCAGAACGTAAAACTACAAGTTAGGCTTGCGTACATAGAAAGCACAAAAAAGTAAAATAATCAGTCCGATTAATTGGTTCGTAAAAAAACGATTGATTTTTAATGTCACATATGAGTTTTTTGGCCCAACCTGTGTGTGTATATATACATATATATACACACACACACACACACACACACAGAGCACACGTATACATAAATACGTACGTACGTTCTAATTATTTTCTTTTCTTTTGTTTTCTTTATCAATTGATTATAGGTGATGAGCCAGGAGGTCAAAAAGGAGACCCCATTGCAGTTCAAGTTTCGTGCGAAATTTTATCCCGAAGACGTCGCGGAGGAATTGATACAGGATATCACGCTTCGTCTATTTTATCTGCAGGTGTGTGAGAGAAAGAACACAACGTTTGATAATAACACAATAATCATCCCAATTGCTCAACCTTTACTATATTTAACCGAAGATTTTCTTTTTTATTTACTTTGTTCATTTATTTATTTATTTATTTATTTATTTGTTTATCACTACTCTTTTCTTTTTCCTTCCATTTTTGTTCTCTTCTGTCCTTCGATAATAATGAGAGTGTACTTAAAAAAAAAAAGAAGAAAAAAAAGTAAAGAAAAAAAATTTATAATGCGAGTTTTCTTTCCTCTAAGAAGAAAAAAAAATAATCAATAGTTGTTATTATGTAAGGACGAGATATAAAAAGAAAAATCTTGCGATTTATTATCGAAATTAGAGAGTGCGCGCGCGGAATAGTAGGTACTCTCGCTAGTCTTTCCTCATTTTTATACATGCGATGATGCAGACGCGCATAGCCTTGAGCGCAAGAAAAAAAAAAAAAGGAAAAAATAAAAAATAAAAAATAAAAAAAAAAGAATAAAAAAGAAGAAGAAGGAGTCTAATCTCGATGATTTATCAATGAAGATTAGTTGATTATCGTATTGTTTATTGGATTTGTTAGATTGAATAATTGAACGGCGTTTAAGTTTTTACAAACGAAATCCAATTATTAATTTATATCAATTTTGTACCGGAGTGATAGTAATATACTGTTGTCATAAGCTGGGTGTTGTTGGGTGGTGGGTGTGGCCTTTTTTTCTTTTTTCTTTGAATCAAGTCGAACGTCGTAAAAAAAAAAAAATGTTTTCCCTCCCTCTTATAGGTGAAAAATGCTATACTCAATGACGAAATTTACTGCCCGCCCGAAACTTCGGTGTTGCTTGCGTCCTATGCGGTTCAAGCTAGACATGGCGATTATCAAAAGGGAATACACACTCCCGGCTTTTTAGCGAACGATCGCCTATTGCCGCAAAGGGTTGTCGATCAGCATAAAATGAGTAAGGAGGAATGGGAGAGTTCGATAACCAATTGGTGGCAAGAACATCGTGGTATGTTGAGAGAGGATGCCATGATGGAATACTTGAAGATTGCCCAGGTGATAAAAGCAATACGATGATCTATATCTCTCTGTGTATATCTTACAATTTTTTAATTTATATATTTCAAGATTTCAATCTTTCTTTCCTTCTTTCTTTCTTTCTTTCTTTCTTTCTTTCCTCTTTTCTTTCTTTTTTTCTTCCATCGTGATTAATTTTGGTTTTTCTTTTTTTCTTTTCTTTTCTTTTCTTTCTTTTTTTTTTCTTTTTTTTTTCTTTCCTCTTCTTCTTCTTCTTCTTCCTCTTCTTTCATACAGGACTTAGAAATGTATGGAGTTAATTATTTCGAAATTCGTAATAAAAAAGGAACAGAATTATGGTTGGGCGTCGATGCTTTAGGTTTGAATATTTATGAAAAGGATGATAAGCTAACACCTAAGATCGGTTTCCCATGGTCCGAGATTCGAAATATTTCGTTCAACGAAAAGAAATTTATTATTAAACCGATAGATAAGAAGGCACCCGACTTCATTTTCTTTGCGACGAGAGTCAAGATAAATAAGAGAATTTTGGCACTATGCATGGGGAATCACGAACTTTATATGCGTAGACGTAAGCCGGATACCATTGACGTTCAGCAAATGAAGGTACATATATACATACATATATATATATATACATATATATTACATATACGAATTCAATTTTGAGAATATTTTTTTTCTTATTTTTTTTTTTCGTCTCTTCGATAAAATCTACCTATGATTATTTGATTAATTTGCTACTTCTGAGTGCCGTGATAATAGAATAATATCAAATGAGGGGGCATTATCTATAGATAAATGTATGAAAATTTTCAATATCACATTCGACGAAAGGCGGGCGGCGGTTCGGCGTTACGTGTTATAATAATTTTTGTGGTGGTTTTTTTTTTCTTTTTATTTGTTGTTGCTGTTGTTGTTTTCCACCTTCACCTCCCCTCCCCCCTCCGAAAGGCACAAGCCAGAGAGGAAAAAATCGCGAAGCAACAGCAGAGGGAAAAGTTGCAATTGGAGATAGCGGCTAGGGAAAGGGCTGAGAAGAAGCAACAGGAATACGAGGAGAGGCTTAGGAACATGGCCGAGGAGATGGATAGGCGACAGGCCGAATTGAACGAGGCCCAGGAAATGATAAGACGTTTGGAGGAACAATTGAAGCAATTGCAAGCTGCGAAGGAGGAATTGGAGGATCGCCAAAAGGTTTTCTTTCCCCTTAATAATTTCGTTTATTTGTAAAATATCTTTTAACGCCCGCGTGTGATTACCGAATAATCGATAATCGCCCGATCTCCTTGCGTTCTCGCGAATCTTTTATTTTCTTCTTTTTTTTTTTTTTCATTATTTTCTCCTTTTTTTTTTTTTTCATTTGTGTGTGTCTGTGTGTGTGTGTGTGTGTGTTTTTTTTTCTTGTTACGACACACCTTTGCTCTCACAACCGACAGGAATTGACGGCGATGATGGAGAAATTAGAACTCTCGCACGAAATGGAAGCCGCGGAGCGTGCCAAGTTGGAACAAGAGATTAGGGCTAAGCAGGAAGAGGTACAACGTATACAGTCTGAAGTTGATGCGAAAGACGCGGAAGCTAGGAGATTGCAGGAGGAATTCGAAGCTGCCAAGTATTCATTGTTTTTATTTATTTTATTTTATTTTTTTAAATATACTTACCATCTATCGATATATATATATATTTATTTATTTATTATTATTATTATTATTATTATTATTATTATTATTATTATTTAATCCTCGAGTAGACTAAGGCAAGAGGAAGCAGATCGAGCCTTCCAAGCTAATACAACGCCCCATCATCATCACGTAGAGGAAAATGAGGAGGGCGAGGAGGAAGGCGAGGATGAGATACCGAATTGCGATGTAACCAAGGATCTTGCAACTGACGAATCAATAATCGATCCTGTCGAGGAGAGACGTACTTTGGCCGAAAGGAATGAACGTCTTAACGATCAGTTGAAGGTATAATATCTTAATGATCTCTCTAATATTAATATATGATTGATCTATCGTAAATTAAACTCGTTCCTTCTTTTTTTTTCTCTCTTTGTATCATAGTTATATTAATTACGTATAAAATATATACATATATATATATATATATATATATATATATATAATATCATAAATAATTAATTATTATTATTATCATGATATATGATAAACGTAGAGATATTAAAGAAGTAATAATAAATCATAATAATAATAATAATAATAATAATTCCACGTGTGTGTGTGTATATTCATCAAAAATCGATTTGATTTTAGGCATTGAAGCAAGATCTTGCACAATCACGAGACGAGACCAAGGAAACCGTTATGGATAAGATACATAGGGAAAATGTTCGTCAAGGGCGTGACAAGTATAAAACGCTTCGTGAAATTCGCAAGGGCAACACCAAGCGTCGCGTCGATCAATTTGAGAATATGTAAAATATGTGCGTATATTTTATCCCACACGCCTCTCTCCCCCGCCCCTCGCCACGACCCAACCCCTCAACCCCCAATGCATTTTTATTATCTCATTCTTTTTTTTGGGGAATTTCATTTATTCCGTATCCATCGTACGGAGTATTATTATATTGCACATGAGAGATAGCGAGAGAAAGAGAGAGGAAGAGAGAGAGGGGGAGGATTAAATGTTCTAAGTATATATATATATGTATATATATGTATATATATATATATATATATATATATATATATATATATATATATATATCCCCAGATTTTTATCGTCATTCCTTTGAATTGAAAATTATTATATAATCGATCTTTTAATACTTGTGCCACGCAACGTAATTGATAAATTTTCTTTTTTTTTCTTTTCTTTTATTTTATTTTTTTTTTTTTTTAACATATATATAGCGATTCATATATAACCCTATCGCATTGAGACGACACACACATTATAATATATTCATATTCTTCATCGTCGATATCAAAACTTATAGGATTCGATTGTATAAATACATTATTATGGCAATGAATTTAAAAAGAACTCTCGATGAGTTTTAATGAAAACGAAAAAAAAAACACTAAAAAAGAGAACAAACAAACAAACAAGAAAAATAGGATCGCGGCGAGCGATTTATATTATATTATACGATTTATATCTTCCAAATATGCTTCCATATATCAATTATGATTCAACAATATCGAACGCGTTTCAGTCTAAAAAAAAAACAAAAAAAAGAAAAAGATAAACAAAAAAAGTTTTTAGATATCGGGGGATAGAGATTTCATTTCGCGTCTTCCCTTCGATATCAGAATTATAATATTCTCTGTAGTATAAATATTTTTTTCTTTCTTTATTTTTTTTCCCTTTTTTTTCTTCTGTCTTTTTTCTTCTTTAATCTTCGAAAAAATACTTCTCATATTCGTTAGAATAATATTTGGCAATAAGCTAACTCACTCTCTCCTAATTATGTTTAACTATTTTCTATCTGTTCTTGTGCTCGCGTTTACTATAACTCTATCGTCGAGAATGTGCTAAAAATATTATTATTATAATTATTATTATTATTATTATTATTATTATTATTATTATTATTATTATTATTATTATTATTAATAATAATATTATTATTATAATTATTATTATTATTATTATTATGATCTATGTTCCTTATTATTTGTGTCATGGACAACAAAAATTTCGAACGTTCGACTTCTTTTTCTTCTTCTTCTCTTATATATATATATATATATATTTTATTCTTGTCGTAAGTATTATCGTTGACCGGTAAAAAAAACAAAAACAAAAAAAAAAAGAAATAGAAAAAAAAGACGTTTTCAAAATGGTGCAGACATAATAACAACTTTTTTTTAAACAATCACACCACGTTATATTTTTGTCGTCGCGGTCTCGTCCTCAATCATTCATACGTTCACAGGATGGATCGAGAAAGTTCTTACGTAATTTAAAAAAAAAAAAAAAATTAATCAATTACTCTCTTTTACGAGACTGCCTTTTTTTGTTTTGTTTTTCTTTGTTTTGTCTCGGTGAGGAGTAATTTATTATGAAAATCTTATTAGAAATTTCGATCCATTCTGTGCATACCGTCGTTTATTCTCCGTCCTTCGTAAGGATAACATTTATAGAGAGAGAAAGAGAGAGACACACACACACACACACACACACACATATGCATACAGAGAAAGACACATATCATTTTCCCCATAGCAATGTACGTATTACCATTTGACAATCGTCGATGATAATGCGACGATGTGTACAACGTCCACGAGTATTCCAACGAAATATTAAATAGTTTTAAATTTGGGGACGTTTTTATATTTAAAAAAACAAAAAAACAAAAAAAAAGGAATTTCATACTTCTCTCTTTTCGAGGTTTTTTTTATCTTTTTTTCTTAAACGAATCCAATTATACCATCCAAGACGATTTGCATTTCTTTCCTTTCTTTTCTTTTTTACCCTTTCTTTTTTCTATTTTTTTCTTTTAGAAAGACCGACAATTCTGATCAGGAAAGAAAAAAGAAAAAATGTATAGAATTAGAACTGCGAATAATGATGAAATAATATCGATCGTTTGGGATGCGTCGTGAACGATATATAGTAACGGAGATGAACAAAAAATTAAACATGCAACGACGTACATACTTCAGCTACTTGTTATAATTCAGTCTTATTGCAACGTTACACTATGTACATTGTGTGTTTGTGTGTGTGTGTGTGTTTATGAGAGAGAAACAGATAGAATTTGAAACAATGAGAATGAGAAAATTTATTGAACGAAGTAATATTTTTCTTTCTATCTTTTTTACTTTTTCTCTTTCTGTCTTTCCTTCCTTCCTTTCTTCTTTTTTTTTTTTAAATCATTTCTTCTCTCCTTATCTTTTTCTTCTCTTCTCCTAATGAATCATCAATCCTTGGACACAACAAACGACAATTGAGCCGAGCTAGCCATAAAAAAAAAAACATAATGTGGCTTATATTAATCAATACTGCAATTTTTGCAACTATAAGCACGTGCGATTTTCTATATTATTATTATTATTATTATTATTATTATTATTATTATTATTATTATTATTATTATTATTATTATTATTAATATTATTATTATTATTATTATTAATATTATTATTATTATTATTATTATAACTGTGTAAGCGCAATTTCTATATTGAACACTTGTGGCCTTTATCATATAATATATACGTACGTTGAAATCGATATATAACTGTAGGTAACACGTTGGGAACTTTTAGGGACTTGGCCCTTGACCCTTGGGTTTCACATATTTTTTCATCAAAGCCCAAATCAACGTACACGAGATAGAGATAGAGATGGGATGGATGAATGAATGAATGAATGAATTAATTAATTAATTAATGCGATGGAAGGAGGGAGGGAGAGAGAGAGGGAGAGGGAGAATATATTTTAACATAAAAATTCTCTGTGTATATGTGCGAGAGAAAAATCGAATGAATGAACGAACGAAAGAAAGAAAAAAAAAATTAAAAAAAAAAAAGAAAAACAAAAAAAAATCAAATAAATATGATTTTACATGGCCGTCTGGTACGCCATTATAATTCTCTGAAACGATTCTTTTCTTTTCTTTCTTTTTTTTTTTTTATTTATATTTTTTATCGTTTTATTTTTTTGTTTAATCTATCATTTCACTTCATTTTATTTTATTTTATTTTATTTTACTTTATTTGATTTGATTTGATTTGATTTTATTTTTTTTTTTTTTTTTTAGGGAAATCATGTGGAAGGAAAAAAGAATTTGATAAAAAACATTAAGACACGACACAACAATCTCTGAATGCTGCCAATTTTATTTTCTTTTTCTCTTTTTCTTTCCCTTCTATTTTTTTTCCTCGTTTTAATGGAACACTATTGGAAAGGATAATAACGCAAAACACGATCATTTTTGAATCAGTGTTGGATAGAGAAAGAGTGAGAGTGAAAGGGAGAGAGTGAGAGAGAGAAAGAGGGAGAGAGGATTTTGAGATAATGAGATAATTATTAGAATGATTACAGAGTTTGTACTTTGGTAATGCTTTATTATTACACGTTATTGTAATATGCAAGAGAATGATTAATATTACAGGAGGAACAATAATATAGATATTTTTTTGATTATATTTAATATTAAAATTTATACATTAGTAACATTATATTATTATTATTATTATTATTATTAATATTAATATTAATATTTACAATTTCGTAGCGTTATTATTATTAGTTGTAGTAAAATTATTATTATTATTATTATTATTATTATTATTATTATTATTATTATTATTATTATTATTATTAAAGAAATAGTATCAAATGAAAGTTAGAACAGAGAGCATTTTATAGTCGTCTATTTGTACTCATAAGAATAGTGATTATACGTGCATATATATATATATATATATATATATATATATATATAAAAGAAAAAAATAATAGTTAAGCATGACGCACGATATAATGTCACGTTGTAAGATTTGAAGAATAGACGAATACAGTTTTTTTCTTTTTTTTTTTTTTTTTGATATATAAATAATTCGTCTCGATACTCTACCAACACTGTAATAACGTTTGTGGCCACATAAGATTTCATATATTGAGACATTCCAGAGAGAGAAAAAACAATAGTCGATTCGGTGTCCGATCTACGCGCGGTTGGAGGAGGCAGCCGCCTTTTTTTTAATCATTTTCTAATCTAATCTAATCTAATCTGATCTGGTCTGATCTGTGCTGTTCTGTTCTGTTCTGTTCTGTTCTGCCGAAATTGTGAACTTTTTTTTATGCCATTTCGTAAAACATTTTATATGACATAATATATTCGAATCTTATATCTGAAGAATATACGTGGATGATTAGGACACTAAAAATGTACTTAATCATTTATTATATACATTTGTATTTGAAAATTTCATATATAGAGGTAGAGATGATTTTTAACTCTGTTTTTTCTTCTTCTATTTTTCTTTTTTTCTTTTTCTTTTTCTTCGTCGTTTACTTCTTATCGACGACGTACGTACGTGATTAAATATAAACGCGCGAAGTATTCTGACGTAGATACGCGAACGAGCGTAATCAGAGAGTTGTTTTTTATTTTTTTTTATTTTTTTTTCTTTTTTCCTTTTTCTTGTTAACGTAGTACATAACTGTGTTAAACTTGGTTACTTCTTTGCGCATCGTTTTCTTGGGGTCTCGGACAAAGTCTCTTCTCGCTCGTCGCACGATCCTGTAAATATGTAAATCGAAGCTCATTAAGTTTTTCTCTTTTTTTTCTCGCTCCCGTAATAGAACAGAAAACTATTGTATTCGTTACCTTTTTTTTCTTTTCTTTTTTTCTTTTTCATCGAACGCATTACAGTGGACTGACTATAATTTTGCGTTGCGGTTATGTCTACATTCACAAATAATTATCTGATTGTTCGTTGTGTTTGTTGTCTGTCTAATCGCGCTGTAACATCCTCCTCCTCCTCCGCTTCCTCCTCGGTGCTATAACATTTCTCTTTTTTTTTTAAGAGCGTAAAAGATAGAGATAGGACTTTTATGAAAGAGAAAAAAAAGAAAAGAAAACAGATGGCTGGGATAAATTTGCAGGATTGCAAATTTGCATTCTTCTTTTGTTTTGGATAATTCCTTTTCTATGTCTCTCTCTTTTCGTATCGCGACACCCTTTGGTTTTTTTCTTCTCTATGCGATTAGTATTTTATTCGACAATTCGATCGAACGTACGATAATAATAAATTTATTATAATTAATATAAACCTATTTTATTAATAAAAAGAAAAAAAACAAACAAAAAAAGAAAAGAAACGACGTATAAAAGGAGATAACATTGATCTGTTTGTACGAGGATATAAGAAAATTACTTGTATTTTGCCGAGTAAATTAGAAATTGTTTGAATAAAACATAATCGTATCGTACTTTTTTCGCTTGCGTCAGTTGTCTTTAAAGTTCTTTTTCATTTTTATTTTGTTTACTCGCGGCGCGGGATACTGGCGTGGATCTCTTTCGAAATTCTTTAAATCTGTTTTACCGATTGTACGTTATCGACGTGGTAACTATAGATCGATCGTCGATATAATAGAATGCTGTTAGGAACTTTCTAGCGCCATCTGTCGGACTCGGACCAATTCGAGTTATCGACAGTTTTTCCTCGACTCTACTTCGATCGATCGAGCGACGAAATAAAGAAAAGGATTGCGCATGCATAGAGAATAGAATTACCTGAGTCTCTCTCACTCTAAAGGAGACGCATCAAGAGATATATAATAGAGTTAGAGACGGTCGAATAATCTGTGTCGAGTTGGTCGCTTGTCACAACCGTGTTCATTTCTTTTTCTCTTTCTTTCGTAATCGAACGAACGATGTTTTTCGATTCAACGAGAAAGAAAAGTGTCGAGGAATTGTTCGGTTATTTCGATTATTCTGACGACGAGGTCAACGACGTCAGGTGGGTGAATGATTGATTTTTCATCCGTGTTTGTTATATACGCGTACATGTGCAAAAGTTTTTACGTAATTTCTTGTGAGTGTCAGTCCGCCGGCTTCGGTGAAATAAAGAAGAAAACCGGTACCAACACGACCATTATCACCGTTGCCATCACAGACATTACCACGATTTTCGCTCTTCGTTCTTCTTCTTCTTTTTTTCTTTTTACAATTTTCAACAAATCTCTGCGACCGACGACGTGTCCTATCCCTTTTATCGACTATTTTATGCATTCAATCTTGTTGCGAGTGTATGTGTGGGTGTTTGTGTGTGTTATGTGGTCTTCGTTCGACGGATACAATATAACAGAGATAAATCGCGACGTGCGTTTCGACGATAAGAGTGAGAACGAATTATTTTCACGTAAAATCTTTGAAATTCCGTCGTGTGCGGGGCCGTGTGTGCTTTTTTTTTTTTAATACTTTTTAACTGTCCCAAGAATAAGCGCGACATTGTTCCGTGCATTCCCGCGTAATTCGAAAGTCGTTGACGTTCCTTCTCCCCCCGCCCCCTTCCTTTTAAATCAAATATTTCTAATGTATTTTGAATGTTTGTACTTTTCTTTTCTTTTCTTTCTTAAAGTCTACGAAATGTCGTTGGTCGCGTTTCAAAAATTTTCCTGCGGCTTTATAGATTATTATGACGGGTTATAAAAAGCCGGATCATTTTTTGAGAAACATATTTTTTTTCTTTTATGGTTCGATTCGATAGAATATAAAAATATTTATTTCTCCATGTAAAACGATATTATTCTCATTATGAGTTACGCAATAATTTCTCCCGTTGTTTCTCTGTTAATATATAAGCCGTAATAAAAATGCTACGAGGGCTTGTGTAATCCGATTCCCATTTGCACAACGCTTCAAAGCGCAGGACTTGGCTTTACATATATGTATACGATTAATCAGTTATCTAACTAATGTTCGGTTACGATAAGAACATTAAGATTGACATTATTGCGATAATTTCTACGCGTTTATTTCTATCATATTTCCATTATTATTATTATTATTATTATTATTATTATATCATTATTACTCATTTTCATTTTCAATCGAACGATTATCACCGAAATGATCGGGTTAGCGTTTTCTTTTTTTTCTCTTTTGGCGCCAATAAAAAGGCGGGACATTCAAATCGACAAATTCCATTTTGTTGCTGTAGTTGCTTTTTCTTTTCTTTTTTGTTTTTTTTTTCGTAAGTCTTTCTGACGAGACAATACCATTGACAATTCCATGATAATTTTTGCAGAAGAAAAGATTTGGACAGTCCAACGAGCGAATACGAGGATTCGATACAGGCCATGTGCGATATTTATGGACAGACTCCACCCAGAACACGTCTCAGTCGTAAGAAAAGACACATGAAACAGAAACTGGCAGTAGGGTATGCCCTTTAATCAGTTTAATTGAACTATCATTGGTTTGAGTTAATCTGTTTGGCGTATTGCTTTCTTTCTTTCTTTCTTTCTTTCTTTCTTTCTTTCTTTCTTTCATTTTTTTTTTGTGTGTCTTTATCCTAGCCTTTCTCATTATCCAGTATATGAATGAAAGGAGGATGTTATTTGTCCAAACAATTCTTTTTTATCTGTCAAGTTTGCTAAGACAAATATTGAAATAATTTCTCTATCCTTGTGTGTACACATATGTAGGAATACGTTAGTAATGCATACCTAAACCCACCGGATTGTTCTGATGATAACGATTTAAAAAAAATATCAAATCATATTTCTTATCAGAACGATTCTTTTTGTATAACTTTTTCTAGTTTGATATCTAAAAAAATTCTTCATTATGTACCCTTGAACATTTTTTTTTGTTTTTTTTTTTTTTTACTGGAATGACCTCCGGTAAATAATAATATATTATTCTATAAATTTTTATTTGTTTCTCTCTCTCTCTTTTTCTTTTTCTTTCTCTAATAAAAATTTGTACAGATCGCACCATTTACAGAAGATTTGGATCAACTAACTTAAATTTTATTTTTAGAGAGACTAAATCTTGCGAGAAGGAATATCGACCCAAAGTTGGTATTAGAAGGAGAAATACTTTGGATACTATTATATTCAATGTGATGTGCGACGAGGCGGATAAATGTCGTGAGAATGAAGCGAAGGAAGAAATTGTTAATCGAAGGTCCAAAAGGAGTTTGAAACTTTTGCGTGGTAACGAAAGAGATTTGAAACTCGACGTTGAAGCTGCGCTCAATTATGCCGAAAGGTCGGAACGTTCGATGATGTGTTACACGCCAAAAAATATGAAAGTAATATATTTTTTTCCTTTTTTATTATATGTTCGTTTTGTTTTTACAATATTTTTGTGGTTGTTAATAAAATCAATTTATTGAAATATCTCACGTAGGTAGAAACGAAAGATAGATTTCGTAGTTTGAGCTCAAAACCGATCGACGTCGAGGGGAAGAAGCAGGAAACGAAAGGGATGAATTGGAATCTTGAAAAAGAAATCAAAACTCAATCGCCATTGTCACAAAGTTATTCAGAGAGACAGATATTTCACGACACGTTCTCGTTTCTTATTAAATTGGTAATATTGATTTTTATCGTTGGAATATTATTAAAATAAAAAAGAAAAAATTCGATTTGGAAGGAAGGACAGTAGACGAGACTAAAATCGATTATTAAATGTTATAAACGTAATATCATTTTAGGGAAGTACGGAACGTAATTGTCGTAGGCAAATGAGCCACGAGGAGACACGATGGCAAAACGAATTGAAGGATTTGATTTGGTTGGAGTTACAGGCACATCATGCCGATCGCAGTCCGATGGCTCAGGATGAATATTTGTGCAAACAACGAGAGGCAGTGGGCTCGTTACTTAAAGAAATAATAGAATATAAGTAAATAGAAGATATTCCAATATCGACGAATGTTATAATAACGTTTGCGAGTTAACGATGATTCCTTTTTCATTTTTTTTTTTTTTTTCAGGTATAATCAAACCGTAAATCGTTCGACGTCGTCACCTCATTCGAACGATTGCAACGAACAGAGCGTTAATTCTTCGTCGGCTTCAGGAACGATGGTGGAGCAAACATTATGCTCGGGTTGTCTCTCAATGTACTGTCGAGCATGCGTACGCGCTCAAGGAGAGGCCCTGAGACAGGTAGAAGGATTGTTAGCCCGATTGGAGGCTGCCGAAGCATTGTATCCATCGTCTCAGGCATTCGCCGCTCATTATCCTTTATACAAGAGTCCGGAATTTACTGGCAGGGTCAAGGCAATGTGCCTATGGTATAACATGACGAAACATCATAGATTAAAGTTACAGATATTGGGAAAATTATTGATGATGTTGCATACGAAGAAAAAGCAGGATGAAACGTCCGACTCTGGCATAAGGTATTTTATTTTTCTATCTCTTCTTTTTCTATTTTTTTTTTTTATGTCTTGCGCAAGGTCATCGGAACGAGTTCCTGGGTTAACGGATCATTTTCTTTTTTTTTCTTTTTCTTTTTTTTTTTTTTTATAGCTCTCGAGCTTCGGACACGACCGACGGCGGCTGCTCGGAATCTCGACGCGCCGTGATCCGTTTCGAATTGTCCCAACAGGATGAAATCTCTAATCCATCCGACAGTAACAACAGTAATAACTCGTCCCTCGGCGGTGGTATGTCATTGGCCCAATCATCTTGGCCGTCCACCCCGGAATCCTCGTTTTCGTACGCGGACGACGAAAGACTCGTCGACCGTCTTGATTTCTATTTGGTAGAATTCGATCGTCTCGCTTACAGGTACGCGACATGTCAATCGCAAAACGTGTTTTTCTTCCATAGTTGCGAGTCATCCTATGAAACGAACGAACAAAAAAAAAAATATATATATATATATATATATATATATATATATACACATATCTTGCATCATAGGAAATACATAGAGGACGTATTGAAGACCAGAGGACTCAGGAAGAGTCTTAATTTTCTCGAAAGACTGCACACATCCGTACTTAGAAAGGCGAGAATTACTTTGGAGAGAAACGACAGGGTCGTCGATGGCGACAATGCAAACGAGGAATACGACGGCGATAAAGAATTGAAGAGATACGGCGTATGGAGCCCGGAAGCGAAAGAATTAAATCTTCCGTCTTACAGGTAAAGTATAATAATCCTCCGTAAACAAGAATACGATGAGTTTAATTAAATAAATAAATAAAATGATTGTCTATCGTACGAAACGAACGATTCATTTCAGGGCAGCGTTTCTATTCCTGTCGCGGGTCCCGTTGGACGTGGTTCACGAATTCTTGAGAATGAGATTGGAACAAAAGCCTGAACAACCCAGTCCGTTGTCGGTGCGTCAATTGATGCGCGAATTACGCGAGGGACTTAGGATCGCTTGTATACATCGCGATAGATTCTCCGCACATTCGTGCGCCGCCATGGCGAGCGATCCACTCGCCCGTGGAGACGACACCTTCTTCTTCGAGGTCGACGTTAGGGATTTCGACGAGAGTCTCAAGGCCGTTTTCGAGGTTTATTTGGATTATTTGCGACAATGGGTCGATATGGTTCAACACGATAGCTTTCATAAGAATTTAATAACCGACGAGTGGACCTTCGTCAAATCCATCGCCGGAGATATTGTCGACGGATACAAGATAGCCGGTGTTAAATTTTGGTAAATCAATATGTCCGTCGTGTTCGTGTGTTTGCATGTGTGATATAACGAGTGGATACGAATTTTCATATTCTTTTTATTTCCATTATTTTATTTATTTTTTCTTTTGTCTCGCAGTGAAATCGCCAGGACGATGATCGTACAATGTAAAGAATTTCTCGTTGAACGACCCAAAGAGATAAAAGAGTGCACGGGTGGCGACAGGGGAGGGTTGGAGGAGGACGACAACGACGACAACAACGACAACGATGACTACGACGACGAATGGTCAGGCAAGTAAGAGAGTTCGTTCGTTCGTTCGTTCGTTCGTTCATTCGTTTCGGTTATAAACCTTGAAACGGTTTTTCCTTTTTTTTTTTTTTCCCCTGTTATATATACTACCTGCGTATGTTCTCGTCGTTCCATCCTAATAATACACGTGGTTCACAGATTTCATTTGATGTACGTCGGACGCGAGTGGCAAGGTATGTTCGTCGAGGCACGCGAGAAGGTAGTCAAGAGCGTTACCCTGGCGAAATGTTTAAAGCGTGACATTGAAAAATGGACGACCGGGCTTGATAACGAACTGAAAGAATCGTTGATGGGATTGAAGGTGATGATTAATTTTTATTCGAGATTGTATCGTTAATCGATTGAATGTTTATTTTCAAATTAAAATTATCAGGAGTGGTGGATTAAAAAGAATAACGGTCAAGATTTTATTTAGGAAATAGTGATGGATCTGAGAAATCGTATAACGATCGTCATCGAGGATTTTCAAAACGATTTGAATCGTGCCGAGGAACCCAAAACCGAATCCGATCGTACGGCCATACGTTCGCGTATAAGGGAGATACTTCATCAGGCTTATAGGATGGGTTTCGATTATCACAAGGAAACCTGCAATTTGTTCGTGTCCGAGGAAAAGTCCGTACTCGCGCGCGGTTTGGTATCCTTCGCATTACTTTGGATGGAATTCGTTAAGACGAGATGCGAACGCGGCAGAGGACTTAGACCTAGATGGGCCAATCAGGGATTGGAATTTTTGATATTGGTTTGCGAGCCACATTATACGAAACATTTGACCGACGACGAATTTGAGGAATTGAAGACCTCGATGGATCGTTGCATCTCCCACGTCATCGGGACGGCCACCGTATCCACGTCCACGGAAGTGGATAGTAAATATATTTATATATATATATATATATATATATTTTTTTTTTTTTTGATTGTCCCTTCTGTTAACACACTCTTCGATATCAATTTTGATCGTTCGAACTAAAAAAAATAAACGAGCAAACGCGCTTTTATTTTTATTTATTATTTCTTTTTTTAGCTTTGAAAAGATTACCTCGATCGAGAGCATCATCCCCGTCGCATTCACGTAACAGAACGGCTAGCATAAGCGCTTTACAAAAGACTCGTGATACTTTGAAGTCGCCGGAACCTACGTTGAATTCGAGAAAATCGATATCGCCGAATTCGATCGACGTCGGTGGTGGTGGTCTGGTAGTAAATTCAAATATTGTGCCCAGACAGGATAGAATAGTCAAGGCCATTAGAAAAGTGGATCGTAACATAGACGAGAGATTAAGGAATCACGAACTGATAGGTCAGGTGACCGACATTAAGGCCGTAGACAGGGTTCGCGTTAAAGCGAGACGAGTTACGTTCACTTGGCAAAGGGGAATCAAGATAGGTATATGTATATATGTTTTCAAATGAGGTGTATCATATACGAAATGTATTGCAGAGTGATAGTATCATTTTTTCTCTCTCTCTCTCTCTCTCTCTCTCTCTCTCTCTCTCTCTCTCTCTCTCTCTCTCTATGATAAACAACGTACTCGTTCAAAAAGGCCAAGGAAGATTTGGTAAAGTTTATACCATAGTCAATAATCAAACCGGCGAGTTATTGGCGATGAAGGAGGTCCAATTGCAGCCTGGCGATCACAAGGCCATCAGAAGAATAGTTGAGGAACTTCAGATATTCGAGGGAATACAAGATGATCATCTTGTCCGTTATTATGGTTTGGAAATTCATCGTGTAAGATAAAATCGTACATTATTATATCCTTATCGTATTACAATCGTAGATCTATCCAATAAGGAATGATTTTTTTTCTTCCGTTCTTTTCTTTTCTTTTCTTTTCTATAGGAAGAGATGTTAATATTTATGGAATTCTGTGCTGAGGGAACGTTGGAGAGTTTAGTGGCAGGTAGCGGAAACGGTTTGCCCGAATATTTAATAAGAAAGTACACTCGTCAATTGCTATTGGCCGTGGTGGCCTTACATTCCCATGGTATTGTTCATCGCGACATTAAAAGTAGGTGGTGGGTTACGACGTTTATATAATAGAACGACGAAATTGCGATATAATATAGTAACCAAAGATTTTTTGTGCGTGTGCTTGTTTGTTTGTTCGTTGCGTTGTTCGATAGCCGTAAATATTTTTCTTACCAACGAGGGAAATTGCTTGAAGCTTGGAGATTTTGGTAGCGCGGTCCAAATAAAAGCACACACCACGATGCCCGGGGAACTTCAAGGATTCGTCGGCACTCAAGGTTCCTCATCATATATACATATACATATACATATACATATACATATACATATACATATATATATATATATACGCGTCACGACGTGTATTCGTTCAAAAAAAA
>OU426869.1:3554434-3559434 GCA_911387685.1 Dolichovespula media
ATATATATATATATATATATATATATATATATAAATAAATAAATAAAAAAAATCATTTTAGATTTCTCGTAACATCCACACACACGCACACACTTATATATGTAGATGTATATATGTGTATAATGATTTTTTGTTTTACTTATATAAATAAAACCATTAACAAACCAACGCCCGCGCGAATGGCACATTCTTAGGAAGTGATGGGCTAAAAGTTTTACGATCGATCGAACTCTCTATATTGCCTACTACACGCAAACGGCTACCCTCCTCTATTTTTACTTTTTTTTTTTTAATTTTTATTTATCTTTTTCTGTTTTTTTTTTATTTTATTTTTATTCATTTGATTTTCTTTTTTTTTCCTCCGCTTCACTTCACTTCACATTCCTTTTTCTAGTCTTTCCATTCCTTTTCTTTTCTATTCTTAGCCCGTGAGTCGCCGTACAGAAGATATGTGTGGGTGATTTTTTCTTTTTTTTTTCAGTGTGAACGTTCCGTCTATTTTGCTTAATCGATTTAGTTTAAGTTTAGTTTAGTTTAGTTTAGGATTAGATTAGTTTAGTTCGGTTAATTATTTTTTTGTCCTTTTTTTCTCTCTTCTCTTTTTTCTTTTTTTTCTTCATTTTCTTTTTTTTTTTTTTTTTTTAAGAAAGACAGACAGACGAGGTATCAATAGTGCCGTAACATCGGAGAGATATATATTATATGTACGCATGTGTCGTGTGTGTGTGTGTGTGTGTGTGTGTGTGTTTATATGTATATATGTAATATATGTATCTTAAAATCTACGACAGCATTCGATGAGATTTTACTTTCTTCCTATTTTCTTTCTTTCTTCTTTTGTTCTTGTATTCATTATACTTTTTAAAGATTATATAATATAATATAAACCATTCAGATAAAACTAACAATTGTGCGAGAGCATTGAGTTTTATAATATCATTATATATCATTTTAGCCAAGCTACGTATAATAAGATTTACGTAGTATATATGATATGTATGTATGTATGTATGTATGTATGTATGTATGTATGTATGTATGTATGTATGTATGCATGTATGTACGTATGTAATCATGGTCGGATGGCCAAAAGTTCCAAGGTAATTATAAAACTCAATTAACATCTATAGTGACCTCTCTTTAGGCTCGTAATTAGGCTTTAAAAGCAATTCGTCGTAACGAACAGGTTGGCCTCGAAAGATCTCGGATAAGAATTAATTGATTCATAGAATTATCTAGGAACTTTTTCAATCGTACCCCACGTATTACAGGTGTAATTTCATCGCTCTTCGTACTTTCATTTATATTTATTTATTTATTTCTTTATTCTTTTTTTCTCCTCTTCCCTTTCTTTCCCTATTCCTTTTGCAATAGATAAATACTTTCATCGTTTCGCAACTTCGTCAATGATCTAATTACGTTTCGTTGTTTTCTCTCCTCTCTCTCTCTCTCTCTCTCTCTCTCTCTCTTTCTATCTATCTATCTCTCTCTTTATCTCTATCTCTATCTTCATCTGTTATGCTTCGCATTTAAGTCGAACTTTTCTTTCGTAATTTCTTCTTTTTCTTTCGTGTATTTATGTGTGTGTGTTTGCGTGTGTGCGTGCGTGTGTGTATTTTTGTTTCTCTTATCATTTCATTAATCCAAACATGCGTTTATCTCTTATTAGAATTCTTTAACATGGTCGCCATGTCTCTCAATGCTTGTTCGAGGGTCTGGGCAAAACGCAACGAGTTTGTTTGACCGTCACTGTGAAAGGCCGATATTTGAAAGATAAAGTAATCCTTTTGCATGTTGTAACAGCATCCATAACCGTCCGGAACTACTGGACCGTATCCAACGAAGGCGTGCGTCTTTGTGGTGACCTGTTGAAAAGAGAAAGAAAAATAAATAAATAAATAAATAATTAGATAAAGGAGTATTAATTTATCATATATCATTAATAAACGATATTATATATATCGAACGTATTTAATAATTTGTTTGTAATCATTCTTTTTCTCTGGTTTTTTTTTTCCTTTTTTTTTTTTTTCAGCAAATTTTCGCTGATCCTTCAACGAAAATTTTCGTATCATTCATTCAACTGATAATCAATTAATTATAATATTCGTATAATTCAATGATAAATTAATATTACAATTGGTACAACAATTTGTAAGAGTGTAAATGGAAAAAATGGAAAGATATTGAAAGGTGAATTGTCCCTTTGTAAAATTTTAATGGGGAGACAGCAGAGTAGCGTACGCTCGTCGCACGCACCCCTCTTCTTGGTCGTTCCTTTAGAATTTAATCGGGGGCCCTCTTGCAGCAACGTCACTTCCGACAACTGGCAACTCGAGACGTGGATTGCATCCGGTCGTACAATAGAAGCCGGAAGACCCTGGCAATTACCTTTGTTACCAAATTGGATCTCCCAAAGGTAACGACCGAGAGCTCAATAAAATTCTTCTTCCTTTGTGAGAATAATTCTTTTCTTTTCTTTTCTTTTATTTTTCTCTTTTTTTTTCGCGAAATATTTTCCATCGAAGTGGTATTACACGTGTATAAAATCACTATAGCGCTTGGCTGAGTACAATCGATGGCGTAGATTATTGTAATATTTAAAATGACGAGATGATATTAATATTTGTAACGTTAATATTCTTCAAGGTTTGCTTTCGAGTAATCGTACGTCTAAGGAGCAATCAAATATCACGTGAATACTCTTTAAAGATCCTTATAAGATAGATCGAGATCTTGATCGCTGTATCCTTAGTAATAGCGTTAAATGGTACAATTTATGGATCTCATAGGCGTATACGTTGATTTAAAGGAAAGTATCTTTTTTACGAGATTCACTTTTCGTGAAACCATTTCAATCGTGACGATCCTTCTTTTCCAGATGTGCGTGGCCGTAAATAGGTTAGATATTTTCTAATTTTTTTTCGAAAAGAAAAAAGTTCTCTCGAGGAAGAACAGGTAGAATATTTTGTTAATGTCGCACGTGAACTTCTGATCTATCTCTTACTTACGATAAATTCGTTTAGATTCGATAGACTTTTTCTCGTATATAGTTCACGACGTGAATCAGATTAGAAGAAAACAAAAAAAAAATAATAATAATAATTTTGATTATAACGTTGATACAAATTCATAGGTAAAAACAATAATGGTCTTTGTTCGCGATGTTTTTATTCGAATGCGGACGCCAATGAGAAACGTGTTTTAGTCGGATCGGACGTAGATGAATGATCGATCGTGATTAATATCATTATTACCTACCTGCGAAGTCGAGAGAGCAAAGTGATTAACGATCTTGTAAGCCTCGTCCGTGAATATGTCCGGGATCGGTTCTCCTGCCTCCTTGGCAACATAACGTAGCCCCATCATATGGTTGTCGATTCCTCGTCCTGTTATATTGTCGTTCATTTCCTTGGTTTGCCTTTGTACCGCCAGATCGAACAATTCCTTGATTCTATCCGCCTAAAAGGAAGAGGAAGAAAGAAAAAAAAAAAAAAAAGAGGAACATTACAACAAAAGAATCGAATTCGATGTAGATATGACTATTGACTTGAAAGAAAAAGAAAAAGAAAAAAACCAAAATTACATTTATATCTCGAAAGAATTTTCTTTAAATTACGGTACTAGTACGTGGTATAGATGAATTTTTATAGCGTAGTTATTCTTTCTTTTTTCTCACCACCACCAAGGTCGATTCAATATTGTAAGATAAAAAAAAATATTGAAAGATTAAAAAAAAAAAAAAAAGAAAAAGGGGAAAAATAAAAAAATATATATAAGCGATAATTATCTGGGTCAAGTAAATAATATGAAAATAGTGGACGTTGCATAGACCAATTATCTATTAATAGTAGATGCTTTTGTTGTGTCGTGTTGTTGTTGTTATTGTTGTTGTCGTTGTCGTTGCAAAGTATACATAGTATCAAGGTAAAAAGAAAGGATCGTACGAAGGAGGAACAATGAAATAAACGAGAGATAAACAGCTCGCGCTTGGCTGCCATTTCAACGAGGGAGAGAAGGTTCGAAAGGAAAACAAACGGAAAGGATCCCCTTAAAAGCATCCTGCAAACACTCGATCGGGTAAGGAAAGTATAAGGTACAGTAGGATATAACCAATCGACTGTCCTTTTTCTTCCCTACGAAAAAAAAAAATACTCCTTCTCTATTTTGTTTACCCCTCCACCACTCCCTCCTTGTTTCTCCCTTCCCCTTCGTTTACCAGTATTATTGTTATTTTTGTTTTCTTTGCATCGACACCGCTCAAACGTTAATAGACTTTCAACGTCGATCTCGACGTTTTGAGATCGACGTAATAATTAATTAATTCGTCTGAGAGAGAGAGAGAGAGAGAGAGAGGAAAAAATCTCTTATCTTATAGAGAGAGGGAGGAGAAAATAAAAAAGAAAGAGAAATTATGTGTGGTTAAGTTTCAGTTACACTGTAAATGGTGAACTGAACTCTTTTGGAGCCTTCGTCTTGCACGCTGTTAGGTTGATTGGCCGATTGACTTTCAGGATCGCCTTGACACATGGCCTTGGCCCAAGCTAAGGCCTCCGGACTTGCAGCTCTTATAACGTCCACCCTTCCAAGTGCAAATCGACGAATACCAGCGCTCTCGTACGTGGCCACTAATTTCCCGTGAAGTCTATAAGACGGACACGTCATGGCAATAACGGATTATCCTATTCTTAAATCGTTTTTAAAACGAGCATTATATTTGATTATTATTACCTGAAGTATGTCAATTGTAATGCGAGCTGTACGTAAACGTCCGGGCTTATTTTGCAAGATTTTACGAATTCCTTCGAATAATCCGTGAAATTCAATACGCACAAATCTAAATCCTCGACGAGTCTAAACGATTATATATAACACGATTAAAGAACGTTATTTCTTGGTTCCTTTTTTTTTTGTTTTGTTTGTTGTCTTTTTACGTTAAAGGGAGAAAATATATATGTATGTATGTATGTATGTGTATATAAAAAAAACACAAAGGGATC
>OU426869.1:3564434-3569434 GCA_911387685.1 Dolichovespula media
CGATCGCACTGGTACAACGACGTTCGTAAAAATCAGTTAAAGGATTAAAAGATAAAAAAACGTTAAATTCGAATGTTTTCTGAGACTTCCACCAGATGTCTCATGGATCTGGATGAAAAAGTGAGAAAGAGATAGAAAAAAAAAAGAAGAACGAACGTAAACGAATTACAATCGAAAGGGAAAATAATTCTTTCATTGGAGATAGAATGAAACATTCGTCAGGATTATGATTATTATTATCTTATTCTAAATTATAATAAGATTTTCTTTTCCTCGTAAATTAATTAAATTCATTCGGTTAATTCAAAGAATTTCGAACGTTCGTATCTCGCGCGGGTAAGATATTTTTTTGTTTTCAAAAGTTTTGTTTTTACGTCGTGGCAACACTTACTTTGCGACGTTCGTTTGTTCAGTAATGACGTAGAATTCGATTGATTCTAGAATTTGTTCGATACGATCTTAAATAATTACGTTATTAATAAGAATAATTTAAGCATAATTTAACATGCGTGAGTGCTTGTGGTGTGTGTCTTAATCATTATCTTATCTATATAATCATATATTTTATTGTAATTAGTAGCTTATTATTTAATATTCTTCATCGAACAGAAATGATAGAGCGACGAGTGTAGATAAATGGACGATATTGTCTTATGTATTATAACATATAATTTTAATCGTACGATAGGTAATGATACGATAAATGAATTGTTAGGGCTATTTCAATATAATAATTTTTACTGCGTATAATTTTTTAGGACATTGTTGCCAATAAAAAAAAATGGAAATAGAAGTATCGAGAATGTTAAAGCGATTTGATTCACGTAGTCCTTATTTCTTTTTGGTCAATCGGTGCATCGTCGTTTTATGAATTTCTCATCGTTTTATATTTCGGCGTTGGTGCAGTTTAATTATTTTTCAAATGCAACGGAGAATATCGTGCGTGTGTGGTGTGCATATCAGGTCGTGTGTGTGTAGTGTGCATATTCATATGCGTTTAATTGTGCGTACGCTCTACATGTCTTTTTACGTAATATATAATTTTAATCGTTCGATAGTTAATAATAGGATAAATAAATTGTTAGGTCTATTTACGTATAATTTTTATGCCTTTTCGAAATAATTTTTATTGCGTACAATTAGTTAGAAGAGCATTGCCAATAATAAAAAAAAGCCAAAATAGAAGTATCGAGTATGTCAAAGCGATTTGATTCACGTAGTCCTTTCATTTCTTTTCGGTCGATCGGTGCATCGTTGTTTTATGAATTTTTTATCGTTTTATATTTCGGCGTTGGTGCAGTTTAATTATTTTTCAAATGCAACGGAAAATGTGCGTGGGTGTGCATATTCATATGCGTATATGTGACATGTGTCTATATAAGTCATTTTACATAACATGTAATTTTAATCGTTCGATAGTTGATATTACGATAAATGTATTGTTAGGTCTATTTAAGTATAATAATTTTCACGCCTTTTCGAAATAATTTTTATTGCGTAAAATTAGTTAGAAGAGCGTTGCTAATAATAAAAAAAAGGCAAAATAGAAGTGTCGAGAATGTGAAACCGATTTGATTCACGTAGTCCTGTCATTTCTTTTCGGTCTATCGGTACGTCGTCGTTTTATGAATTTTTCATCGTTTTATATTTCAGCGTTGGTGCAGTTTAATTATTTTTCAGATGCAACGGAGAATATCGTACGTGTGTGGTGTGCATATGCAGGTCGTGTGCGTGGGTGTGGATATGCATATGCGTGTACGTGGCATGTGTCTACATAAGTCATTTTACATAACATGTAATTTTAATCGTTCGATAGTTAATATTACGATAAATGTATTGTTAGGTCTATTTAAGTATAATAATTTTTACGCCTTTTCGAAATAATTTTTATTGCGTAAAATTAGTTAGAAGAGCGTTGCCAATAATAAAAAAAAGGCAAAATAGAAGTATTGAGAATATCAAAGCGATCTGATTCACGTAGTCCTTTCTTTTCGGTCGATCGGTGCATCGTCGTTTTATGAATTTTTCATCGTTTTATATTTCAGCGTTGGTGCAGTTTAATTATTTTTTAGATGTATCGGAGAATATTGTGCGTGTGATCTGCATATCCGTGTACGTGTGCGTGTAGTATGCATATGCGTTTACTTGTGCGTATTCTCTACATAGTCATTTTACGTAACATGTAATTTTAATCGTTCGATAGTTAATTTTACGATAAATGTATTGTTAGGTCTATTTAAGTATAATAATTTTTATGCATTTTCGAAATAATTTTTATTGCGTACAATTAGTTAGAAAAGCGTTGCCAATAATAAAAAAAAGGCGAAATAGAAGTATTGAGAATATCAATGCGATCTGATTCACGTAGTCCTTCTTTCTTTTCGGTCGATTGGTGCGTTGTCGTTTTATGAATTTTTCATCGTTTTATATATTTTTCATCGTTTTATATTATCGGTGTTGGTGGTAGAGGAGTTTAATCATTTTCCAGAAGCAACTTGAGAATATCTAGTGGCGATCAAAATGATGAACGCGCGAAGTTGAGAGAAAGAGAGGCTATGAAAGTAGATTATCGGCATGACTGAAATGTCGCAGTAAGTATTTTAATCGAGGTTAACAATTTTCCTTTCTTCTTCCTCTCTTTCACCCTCGCTCTTCTCACATTCTCTTTTTAAGTGCTTTGTATTTTTAATGGTGCTCTTATTTTCCAAGAAACGAGTCGTTTTTATCGCGTTCAATAAATACGATCGATAAATTTTGTATTTAGGTTAGCGAGATTATTATTTCGTACTCGATGAATTCTCGGGGTATAAAAGTATAATAATTTTCGTTACGAAAAATGTCACGAGTTTTAATAGAACAAATATATACACACACACACATATATATATATATAATTCGTATATATATATATATATTGCGTGGGCAAGAAAGGAAGATCTCTCGTCGTTATTTTCTCTCTTTTTTCTTTACTTTTCTTCTTTCTTTTCTTTTCGTTTAAATTTTTCTTTCTCGTCGACGTCGAAATGGAATCATCGTTCGGTGGCGATGGTGGTTCATGCAAAATCCGAATTACGCAAAAATAACGCGCGAGTTGTGTGTGTTGTCACGCTTGTTGCGTCTTTTAAACGCAATGAGAAACGCAAATCGCGTTCGCGGAATGACGACGAATGCCTCGCCGGGGTATAGTTCGGCAATGACGACGGACGAAACAGAAAGAAAGAAGGAAAGAAAAAAAAAATAAAAAAGAAAACGGTAACGAGGAGGATCGGTCAATATTTCACCGTCCGACCATAGGCGATCTCGTTCGTGATACTACGGTGGCGTGTACTCGACGACGGTGAATCTTTTGTCCATACATTTTTTACCACCGTGTTTCTCTAAATTGCATCATGCGAAGAGTGCACGTGCATCTAAAACTTCGCAACCTCCGCACACGAGATCTGCACCTAACTTCTTTTTATGAGAGAGACAGAGAGAGAGAGAGAGAGAGAGAGAGAGAAAGAGAGAGAGCGCTCCGTTCGTTGCATCTTGCTTGCGTACGCGTATGAAATTGCTCAGATCAAGAAGATACGTATGTCTCTCTCTCTCTCTCTCTCTCTCTCTCTCTCTCTGTCTGTCTCTCTATCTCTATCTCATTACTACTCTACCTACGTAAATACGTACGTAGTACTGGCCGAACAAATACGATAATCATCGTTTCGCACGCATAACTGCAATAAAATCGTACCGGTTTCTCTCTCTCTCTCTCTCTCTCTCTCTCTCTTTCACTCTCAATCTCTATCTCTCTCTTTTTTTTCTCCATGTATCCCTAACTTTCGTCATATGCTTACAACGTAGATCTCTTTGTTAACGTTTAAAAGACGAGATCGATCGTTTGAAAAATCGCGCCCAATCTTGATAATAGGTTTCTACATTACCGACTCGGTCATACCGAATTTCTTTGTACTCTGATTTATTTTTTTCTTCAATTTTTTAACTTTTTAACTTTTTTACACTTCCATTTGATTATCATTGATATTATTACCATTGTTTATTACTTATATGCTTCTGTAGGATTACGAGAAACACACGTTGTTCTTATATGGTATATAATGAGATCATGCGAAATATTTTTTGGGCCAAGGATAACGATCTCTCGTTTTTTTTTTATGTTTAACCAAAAAAAGAAAGAAAGAAAAAGGAACGAAAAAGAAAGGGAGATAGAGAGAGAGAGAGAGAGAGAGAGAGAGAGAGAGAGAGAGAGAAAGATTGATCGTATCAAAAATTGCATAGCCGTACGAGAAACTTGCTCGTTGCAACGAGGCGGTTTGTTGCGCACGCGACTTTGCAAGGGCGGGGAGGGGAGGGGTAGAGTAGTTTGAAACCATTTTCGAACGTCAGCCTGTCAAACGGATTGGTTTAAGCTTTCGGAATCCATTAAGCAAGATGATTGCGCGCATAAACCATAAAGTCTGTTTCTCTTCTGCGATCGAATAACGACGACGACGACGATAATCAATGAAAATTTATGGTCTTTCGAGTTTTTACGTGTGAGAACTAACACAACTCCCTTCCCCTCGCACACCCACTCACCCATACTCACACACACAAACACACACACATAAACAGTATGAGATGCGTAATTTTATTTATCAATAATAATTTTATCATCATTTTCAGATACGGATTCTAAACAAGAAAGGATGTTAAAAATGATGCAGATAAAATTCTATGCGGATTGAAATGAACAATTACCGAAGCAACAACTTGCAGAGCAACTATGGTTGAAGCAGGTGTTCGGATAATGAGTTACCACGTGGGAGGATGATAGAGTATCAATAAATTACTCGTGCTCGCCGATCTATCCTCGTGCAGATTATTGCAAAATCCTTTACCAAGCGTCTAGTTTTCCATAGGATTTAATGAGCTTGCTATTGCCAAGCGCAACTCTGATGCGCATCATTATTAGACAAATCTTAGATGTGGTATTATACATTACTTGAATTATTCTCAACTTATAT
>OU426869.1:3574434-3589434 GCA_911387685.1 Dolichovespula media
CTATACGTACATTATTGTCTTTTGTCATTCCACCCAAGAATATTCACCTTCCGTTTATCTATTATACGGGTTCGGTAGTTTCTCTCTTTTCTCTCTTTCTCTTTTTCTCTCTCTATAGGCTAGGTTGGTTGTATGGAATAGTAGAAAAGAATACTGAACGATGGAATGGGCTATGTAAATCTTAATATAACTTTTACGATGATATATATATATATATATATATATATATATATATATATATATGTGTGTGTGTGTGTGTGTGTGTGTGTATGACCATTTTCTCTATTGTCGTAAGAGAATGAACATTTTTAAGCTTTTCACCATGCGAACGCGAGTTTATATATTCAGGGGTGGAGTTTCGCAGGTAACTCGTATCGATCCGCTGGACCACAGCCACTACTACGTTTAGTTTCTCTCTCTCTCTCTCTCTCTCTCTCTCTCTCTCTCTACGCGTCTCTATGTATCTCTACGTATGTACATGCATTTATGTACGTACGTATGCATAATATAATACATAGAGAAATTAATATATTGGCTCGTTCAGGAAATATACATATGTATATGTATATATATATATATATATATATATATATAATTTCTTTTTCTTGAAAATTCATTATCTTTGTTAAAAAAATTTGCTTGATGTACTACATGATATATATATATATATATATATATATATATATATATATTCTTTTTAACTTCAGAGGATTTTGACGATGTGCAATCTCGCTCGTTGATCCATTGGGAAAATTTCATTTCCATCTTGTTTCCAGTCGATGTCGAGCTTCAGAAACATTCAGAATGTTCACGGTAGACGACGAGGACGACCCTTCCTTCAAGGCCGAAGGGAGCGACGAGTCAGGATAGAATTAAAGGTTAATCCCGCGGGGTATGCGTATTCGAGGAGGGTCGAATTTCTCCTCCACCTCCTCCTCCTCCTCCTCCTCCATCCTCCTCCCTTCCTCTCCCCTTCCAATTTTGCTCTACTCCTCTCAACTCATCTCTTTTCCCTATTTTCATGACTCGTGTTCTCCATCGAAAAGGACAGTGGCCTGTGTTTGTCTTTTCTTTTCTTCTTTTTCTTCTTCTTCTTCTTTCCCCCCCCTTCCCTTATTTCGCTTGGAAACTGAAAGATACCATAAATATTTGTGTTGTTAAGTGCTCCTCGAATACAAAAGTTTTTCCTGTTCTCTTCTTCTTCCTCCTTGGGTTCCTGTTTCAGTTCACCCTCTTCTCTCTCTCTCTCTCTCTCTCTCTCTCTCCTATCTTTGTTGTTGCAATCCTTTCGATCCGTGTTCCGAATAATTTTTTTTTTAACGATTTGTAAGATCAATATGTTCGAAAATATCCCACGCCGTCTATTTTAAATAATACCCACGTATTCGAAGTAATTAATGGGAATTTGATCGTACGTGACGACTCCGTTCCAACGTTCGAGGTTTTTTTTAACGAAGAAGAAATATTTAATTTAACGTCGATGTTATTATTCATTATTATTTATTTATTTATTTATTCATTCATTTATTCATTCATTCATTCATTCATTCATTTGTTCGTTCGTTCGTTCGTTCGTTCGTTTAAATTTCATCGATCGATTCGATATCATCTTACCACCGTAACGATAAACTAAGTATAATATATCCTAAGCCAATCCAATGCCATCTCAGAAGATTATAAGTTTCAGGCCTTGCGGTCCATATCAAGGCATAGAGAGAGAGAGAGAGAGAGAGAGAGAGAGATAGAGACTATTACTACCGTGAATCTCCAGGGTGAGATTGGCTCTCTTACTCTATGTGTTTCACGTGGGGACGATTTTCTCATTCGCCATCGGATATATCGAAGCCAATTTCACAAACGACCTATTCGGTATGAATCGTTTCACTTCTTTCCCAAACCCCGTTAACTTTTTATTCTTATCTTTTTTTTTCTTTCTTTTTATTTCTCTCTCTCTCTCTCTCTCTCTCTCTCTCTCGGACATCTCTCATATCTTTTTTCTTTTCAGAACACCCAACGATCCGATCCGATTCTATCCATTCCGCTGACGTTTTTTTTTTGTCGAAGAAAACAACAAAACCAACAGAAAAAGTAATCAACGATTTTTCTTTCTCTTTTTTTTTTATTTCCCTTTTTTTTAATCACCTCAGTAAGCAATATCACGGACGCGTAAGTTAATTAAAACATTTCGAACAGCTGGATATCGGGGTACGGCATTTCGTTTTCTTAAATTTCGTCGTTTTCATATTTTACGCTTCGTTTTATTGCCTCTTGTAAGATCCATAGTCAAAGACAATGTATAGGGGGATGGAATGGGATGGGATGGGATGGGGAAGAAAGGGGTGGTGACGAACCAACCGCGAGAGGTTTCCATAGCCCTTTCTTTTTCTTCTCCTCTCTCTCTCTTTGTCTCCTCTGTCTTTTTTATTTTCACGATATCGTACCCAACGATTCCGTAGACAATCCGTAAGGGCTTAGCGCTGTTTCAACAAGGGATTACCAACGCTACCCTAAGCTCTGAGAGATACATACCCGTTCTCTCGTACAAACCCCATACTGGTGACAAACATTTAAATTGCCAAGATTAACGTTACGGGGAGAGAGAGAGAGAGAGAGAGAGAGAGAGAGAGAGAGAGAGAGAGAGAGGGAGGTACTTATTCCAATGTTTACTTTTTATTATTGGATCATATTTTTTATTTTAACTTAACATCTCTCTCTCTCTCTCTCTCTCTCTCTCTTTATATGCATGAGTTATATAATATTTTGTATATATTATATGTATCGCAATCAATATTATTAATCGTTATTTGAATATTAATTACTATTCTCGTTTTAATAGTCAAATTTTTCTTCCACGAGATAGAGAACAGAGGGAAGAAAAGAGAAGAGAAAAGAAAGGACAATAACCCTAACAGGAAGAAGAAGAAAAAGAAGAGGAAGAAGGAAGAGTAGAAAAAGGCGAAGTCGACTTTGTCGTTTCCCATCGTAATTGCAAGGATAACCCAACGACAAAAGGAACAGTTTGATCCCACTGGAACTTTCGATAGCCCCGTACAAAGTATTTCCCCGGCAGCGTTTTAACGAAGTGGCAGAGCCCCGAACGACAAAGGGAGAGCAGCAGCAGCACCACCACCATCACCAGCACCATCACCAGCACCACCATCACCATCACCATCACCAGTAGCAACAGCAGCAGCAACCATCTCGTTCGACAAAGGACAACCTCCTATCCTTCTAACGGGCTTTTTTTCACCAACGACAAAAAGAAATAAAAAAAAAGAGAAATAAAAGAAAAGAAAAGAAAAGAAAAGAAAAGAAAGAAGGTAAGTGGAAGGAAGAAGGTAACCTTTTTTCTCTCTCTCTCTCTCTCTCTCTCTCTCTTTTTTCACACATCAGCCTTAGAAGGATATCGATTTACTGCAAGCAAGCAAGCAAGCAAGCAAGCAAGCAAGCAAGCTAGCTTCCTTTATCGTCAACTCCGATCATTCTCGACACGTCGAATCTTCACGATCGCTATGGGAACTACACTAATAAAAAGAGAAAACTTTAGGGACCCTATGCAGCTGCTTCTCTCTTTCTCTCTCACTCTATCTATCCATCCATCTATCTCTCTTTCTCTCCCTCTTTCATTAGAACGAGAAGCAGCTATCATCTAAGAACGAGAAGGAGAGCCATCACCTAGCTTTGTATATGCGTCTCTCTGCGTGTACGTTCACGTATTTTGTGTGTGTGTGTGTGTGTGTGTGTGTGTATGTGCTTTCTGTCTGCTGTGTGTCCCTGTGTGCGTACAGTCTCGCGTGTCACGGGAAAATATTTTCCCCCTTAAATTTCCTCTCGCGTGTGAAAGCTGAAGTCACCTTCCCAAGAATCGTTCTTTCCTTCCTTCCTTTCTTCTTCTTTCTTCCTTCAACGTTCTTCGAGCTTGGAAAAACTTTCTTTATCTTTTTCTTTCCTTCTTACTCTCGTTCACTCTCTCTCTCTCTCTCTCTCTCTCTCTCTCTCTCTCTCTCTCTCTCCGTCGTTCCATACCCACGGGGATTCCTAAGAAAAGTTGCGTACTTTAGGATTCCACGCCTTGGCCCTGCCTTCCCCTTCGAATTCATGCTACTTCCACCAAAACGCATCTGGCTTTCCTTTTTCCTTTCTCTACTTGCTCGTTCTTGGTCTGACTATTACGATATTCTCGCTACTCCACTGTAATATATATATATATATATATATATATAGATATATCCACTCGCACGCAATTTTCTTAACGCTTTTATCCCTTTGTCTCTCTCGCGTGTCCTTAATGGACGTCGCTCCGGAAAGAAACTTCCGGAATGGAAAGGAAATTTTTCTAGAAAGGAATTCTCTGGACAATTGTTTCTTCCCCCACCCCCCTTCCCACCCCCATCTTACGATAATTAACGAATCCTCGATACAACAGCAGCAGAATACGAGGACAAAAGTACACGAGGCGTTTTTCAATATCGATTACTGCTACTCTTTCCTCGTCGTTGGATTCTTTAATAAACTAATTTAGCTCGTTAGCCTTGCTTCCTTTTAACCTCGTGTCTTTTCCTTTTTTTTTTTTTTTTTTTTTTTCGAATCGTCGAACGACGATAAGATCAGACCCGTAAGTGTATATCGCGAGCCTAATTATTAGAAGATCGAAAGATAGTGATCGATCATTGGGATAGATAGTGATCGATCTTTCGAATAATTTCGAGTATTTTCGGGTGACGAAACACTGCGCGCGCATGTTGGTTTTTTGTTTTTTTTTTTTTTTTTTGTTCTCGTAGATCGAAAAGACGAAAGATATGTATTTTAAAAAAGATTTGAAGACGCGTTTGGGAACGTCGATGGAGAATATATGTTCCTTCGTTTTGAGGAGAGAAACGAGAGAGAGAGAGAGAAAGATAGATAGATAGACGTGTTCATCCGATATGGAGCTTTTGACCAGGCTATAAACGTTTATTGCCTTTAGTCCTTCGTCGTTTCCTGTCTCCTTGAAATAGGGAGTAAAGAGAGACGTCCCTTTTCCGTACCATCGACACACGCCCGTTTGCACACGTGCCCTTCTCACCCTTCTCTCTTTCTCTTTATCTTTCTCGTGGTTTTATCGTTTATCTCGCGTGTTCTCTCTCGCCTGCTAATAGCTCTTTCCGAGCTTTCACCATTTTATATACATACGTACATACATACATACATACATACATACATATTATATATATATATATATATTTTCATTTTCCTCTTTGTTACAATTTTTAATTGGGTTTGACAAAACGTTCCATCATAATCAAATCGTCTGCATTTTAACGACACTTTAATTTCCAATAACGTACGACAACGATGCGATTTCAAACGTTCACCTTTTCTTATTATACTTCTCGAAGGGAATGATTAATATAATTTTGTCTTTTATCCTTTTTCTTTTTTTTTTCTTTTTTTTCTTTTCCTTTAGAGAGGTGAGGAAAAATACGTAAAGAGAAAAGGCTGTAGAGATAATATATAATCCATGGGAGGGAAGGGTGAGTTTCTTCACGGTCCAACCAGTGAGCTCGATGGGTTTTGTCATGGTGGAATAGCTTTAAGGCCGACAACAGAAAGAGAGAGAAAGAGAGAATCGTGCTGGCGGTAAGCTAATATTACGGTGCCCCGCGGCGAGCTGGAAAATTTCATTGAAACTTCCATTATTCATTCGCGAACCAACTCGACCCGACCCCGTTCTCTTCTCTTCAGTCCTGTTCTGTTCCATTCTCTTCTGTTCTGTTCTGTTCTGTTCTGTTCTGTTCTGTTCTGTTCTGTTCTGTTCCATTCTCTTCTGTTCTGTTCTGTTCTGTTCTTGTCGGCCTGTGTGTTTCGTTAAATTCGATCTGTAACTTTGATCACCGACGAGACACGACAAACAATTACCAATGGTTTAAACATTTTTTAACACTTTTCTTTTATTTATTTCTATTTTTTAATTTCCTTCGTTTCGTTAGTTAAAAGTTTCTTCCCGTCGTAATAACTCTCTCTCTTTTCCTTTTTTTATTTTTCTTTTTTCACCTCTCGGAGCGTTTAACAATTTTTCGATCTTCCTGTATACACTTATTTACTATATAAATGTATTTGTGTGTGTGTGTGTATAAAATGTTTCGTATACTTGTAGATAGAAATCGAGGAGATATATTTTGTGTTGTAGCGAAGGTGGGGTGGTGGTGGTGGTGGTGGTGGTGGTCTACCTTTAGAAATACTTTTTTTTCTTTTTTTTTTTCGCCGTTTCTGTTGTATGTAAGCGACAGACGAAACGACATTTCCGTTTTGTCGGCTTTAACAGAACCAAAGAAAGACTCGGCTGGACCCTTGGCGAGAAAGAGAGAGACAGAGAAAGAGAGAAAGAGAGAGGGAGAGAAAGAGAGAGGGAGAGAGAGAGAGAAAGAGAGAGAGAGAGAGAGAGAAGGGCAGCACGAGAAAGCAATTTTCTCGCGAATTCTTTTCTCCTTTGCCTTCGTCGTTCTCATCCGATCGATCGGTGAGAGAGACCTTTACGGATCTTCAATCTCGAGGATCATTTTTTTTCTTCTTCTTCTTCTTCTCTCTCTCTCTCTCTCTCTCTTTATCATTCGCTCTCACTCCAAATCATTGATATTCGATTCCCATTCCCTTTGACTTTTCTCTTTCTATTCGTTAATTAATTTAACTTCCCTGGTCAAGTTATGGTTAATGGCGGCTTATTATAGATCATTTCAGAGAGAGAGAGAGAAAGAGAGAGAGAGAGATCTCTTTCTCGTTAATAACGATCGGTGGTTACTGGGTGGTGGTTTCGTAATAAAGTTTTCATTCGAGCTATTATGGCGAGGTTCGTCGATAATTAACTTAACTTAACGTAACGTAACGTAAATTACAACACACGAATGTATATATATATATATATATATCTCTTGGGCAATCACATTTGTGAAATGATCGATCTTCTTGTATAGCAAATTTCGCGTGTGTAACTTCGTTTCGAACGAAGGAAGAAGAAGAAGAAGAAAAAAAAGAGGAAATTCAATCTAACTTGATATCGAAACGTTTTCTTATCTCGACCCTCCTCCTCCTACCCTCTCTCTCTCTCTCTCTCTCTCTCTCTCTCTCTCTCTCTCTCTCTCTATCTCTATCTATCTCTCTCTCGTAAAAGAGTAATTCCAATTACCTTTTTCGTATAACTTTCCTCTTGCTTTTCTTTTATTTATTTATTTATTTATGTATTTTTTTTTTTTTATTCATTAATTTATTTAGTTTATTTTTTGCCAGTAAACGATCTCGTTAAAGAGATATGTCTCTTAGTTTTCTTTTTACCCTTTGAAAAAGGAGCGAACTTTTGAACTTTCCTCGACGAAGGTTTTTTTTTTTTTACCCTCCACCCCCCCCCCCCGCCCGCCCGCCCGCCCCTCGTTCAACGCGAAACGTACGTACGAGCGAGGATGGCTTTCATGAAGCAGAATAAATTCTAGAAATATAATATTAAATGCGAAATGTGAAATGCGAAATGTGCGATTTTTTGTAAAAACGTTCCCGATTTATTTTTCAAAGAATTTAAATGAAACACTTCGCAAGTTTCTTTTCCTATATATATATATATATATATATATATATATATATATATATATATATATATATATATATATATATATATATATATATATATATATATATATTTTGTTATGTTTACTTCGTCGATCCTTAGTTGATCACAATTTTTAATTTCATGCTTGTATGCTTGTTAAATTCTATGTGAAAAAAAAGAAAAGAAACTTTTACTAGCGCACGCACACACACACGCACGTGTATATACGTGTGAGTTAATCTAACTTTATTTTTTTTTGCCTTTTTTTTATTATCGTACAGAATTCAACCATTCTCTCTCTCTCTCTCTCTCTCTCTCTCTCTCTCTCTCTCTTTTCGTACCATTTCCTATAATATTTGCATTGTCTCGTTTTATTTTTCTTTTATCATCCTACAGAATTCAACCCTCTCTCTCTCTCTCTCTCTCTCTCTTCGTACCATTTCCTATAATATTTGCATTGTGCAAGAACTCTCTATCTCTCTCTATCTCTCTATCTCCATCTATATCTCTCTATCTCTCTTTTGCTCTGATATTCCTTTGCTCTCTCTCTCTCTCTCGTCCCTCTTTACTCGAGCATAGAAGGAGAAAAGGCATGAGTATAGAGGAGTAAAAGGAGGGGAAGGAGGAGGAGGAGGACGAAGAAGAGAGAAAGAGAGAGAGAGAGAGAGAGAGAGAGAGGTAGGTAGCGTACATAGGCCCCCGTAAATCCATTTATTTATTTATTTATGTGCCACGGGGGGGCTTTGCGAAGCCGAAGGGTGGGTGGACGAAGGGTGTAGGGTCTGGCTTATGGTATAGCAACCATCCAGCCAGCCAGCCAGCCAGCCAGCCAGCATGCATCGGCCCAAGAATCCCACGGGAACGTGCGAAGCGTGCTAGACACGGGGGAAAGATCGCAAAAGTCACGAAGGACACACGCGGATATTCGACGAATATGTACGAGATGGAAAGAGATAGCGAGATAGAGAGATAGAAAGAGAAAGAGAGAAAAGGGATGCTTACAATGGCGTAGGACGAACCGTTACGGAAGGTAAATTCTCTCGAGGCATGGTGGCTTAAAACGAAAGTGCTGTTGTTGCCACTTAGTCGAAAGAAAAAGATTCGCCATTCTTGTCCTGTTATTTTTTTTTTGTTTTTTTTTTTTTTGTTCTATCAGTGTCTCTTTGTCCCTTTTTATCTCTCTCTCTCTCTCTCTCTCTCTCTCTCTCTCTCTCTCTCTCTTTCTCTCCCTTTTTTTATGACATATCTAAAAATCTCTTTCTTTTTATCTTGTTCCATAAGGATAATATTTAATCCGACAGGAAGATATCGTCGAAACGACTTTTTCCCTTTTTCTCGGTTTACTTTACCTTCGTAGAAGGAAAATGGTACTGCGACGAATATATATATATATATATATTATCATACATACATATATACATATATATTTATATATATATATATATATAAATAAATATATATGTATATATATTAAACGTACGATAAAATAATATGCGTATGATTATTATCGTATTAAAATCGATTGTATTATAAATTATAAAACTTACCCAATTGTTCATTCTTTGTCTACGTTCAAGAAGATATTGCTGCAACTTCGGTCCAGATCCGGACAAAAATCCTTTGACGAAACCTCGTGTCCTCTCCAAATGATTCGGCGTTATCATTTCGACCTGGGCGAGATATTTTTGCATGGTCGTTTCCAAGTCCGGTACTGGAAGACTTGGTAATGTCTCGACTCTCTGAAACGTACGAGGAGTTAGGTTGATTTGTATCACGTGTATGTACGGTAGAGTTTTTTTTTAATTTTTTTTTTTTTTTCAATCGAGATTCTTCTAGATAATTAAACTCTTTTACTCCTTTTAATCGATCGTTTTGTCAGTTTCAAATCGCACGAAACGATTCGTGACACGTTACGTACCGGTTATCAACGTGATTATCGTTTCACGTAATCATTATTTTTATTCCTTTTTTCGTAAACGGAGAGATTTTTTTATTTTCTCTTTTCTTCTTCCTTTTTTTTTTTTTTTTTTTTTTTTTTTTTAAATCATTGCAACTTCTTAAACCATGATCGTTGGAACGAAATAGTGTACAACGAAAGGGAGATCGAATGGGTTCTCGAAAATTTTTTTACGTGCAACGAAAGCGAACGAAGTCTCGTCAGGGTGGTGGTGGTGGTGGTGGTGGTGGTGGTGGTGGTGGTGGTGGTGGTGGTGGTGGTGGTAATGTTCGTTGAAGGAAGAAGAAATAGAGAAAAAAAAATAAAATAAAAAGAAAAAAAAACACAGATCGAAAGGGAAAGAAAAGGGTGGCACGATAAGCATCTCTAACGTCCTTATACCGCACGACGTATTCCGCGGTCCTCCGGAAAGAAGGCCACACGAGCGATTGTAAAATAAAGAATCAATTGAGAAACGAAGCGTGTCTCTGGTAGTAGAGAGGAAGAGCGCCCTTAGGGCTCGCACGCTTCGTTGATCAGAATCCCCTTTCGCCGCGGCCTAACAAGACCAACTTTGTGACCCGAACGAACGAACGAACGAACGAACGAACGAACGCACGCACACACCTACGTTCGCATAAGCTTCGAGAGAGTCCACTACCCTTCGATCCTTCGGCTTGAATTTTTCTCTTGAACGATCGAGAAGAGAGAGCGATAAAGGAGAGAGAAAGAGAGAGAGAGAGAGAGAGAGAGAGAGAGAGATGAATATAATACGTTCGAAAAATAGTCTAATATAAGCGTCACGATAGTTTATAATAATTATATTTGTTGGAGAATGAATATTTTTGCAAATGCAATTGCATTTCGGTCGAATCGTTTTATTTTTATTTTTATTTTTTATCTTTTCTTTCTTTCTTTTTTTTTTTTTTCTTTACGACAAGCCTGTAAATTTTTGTCTACAAGGGTAGTTAGTCGGTCAATGGGGAGGGAGAGGGATAGAGTTAATGATAGTTCGAGTAAAACGTAACGATCTAATTTTGTATTAATTAATATATACGATAGTGGTTATTGGTCTGAAAGGAGAGAGTATGGACGTCGAGGTTTTACTTGGAATCTGCCGAGAGACGCTCGAAAGAATTAATTATTTTTTTTTTTTTTTCACGCGAGTAATGGACGACGACACGTTAGAGACCAAGTTTGTTACGGTATATTCCAGTTAGATCGGGATAAAGGACTTGGTTTCATTCGAGTCACGAAACGAATCCCGAAAATCGTCTTTCGGTAACGAGTCGGATTATCGTTAAGCGCCATGAGTCAGTTGGATTCTTGCAGAAAAAATAAAGGAAAAAGAAAAAAATTCTTGTTGCGTTCCAACCAACCAACCAAGCAACCAACCCTCGAACGTAAACGTATCTCGCGAGAGATACGGTTACCTTCTTTCGTTCGTTCGTTCGTTCGTTCCTTTCTTTCGTATAACGGGTGTCCGTATTCCCATGAGATTTTCGCTCCCCCTTTTCATGGAGATCTCATTGATATGCACCGCTGGAAACTCTACTAACGATCTCATACGCACCAGGACCTGTCCTGGACCGCATTTCTCTAACTTCTACTCCTCCATCACCTCCTACTCCTTACTCCGGGGATTTTGTTCTATTCGAAAATCTCTCTCTCTCTCTATATATATATATATATATATATATATATATATATATATATATATATATATTTTTCGTAGGATTCTTGAAAATAGTTCATGACCGTACTGTACTCTACCTCTTAGCACCGTTAGCGACATCGAACGATCTTCGATTATGCGAACGAAACTCTTCTATTTTCATCCTGTTTTTCTCGTGCGTAGGTGTGTTTGTTTTCTTCATTTCTCATTTTTCTTTTTTTTTTTTTTTTTTTTTTGTTATCATCCACCGGTCTTCACGTTTAATTCGTTAAATCCTTTGCGCGAATATTTGTGTGTAATCTTTTTTTCTTTTTTTCTCTCTTTCAAGTCACAAATTTGATAACATCCGATCGACGATGGTATAATTAGCTAGGTGACCGATCTAATTTCTACGGGATTGGTGTAATTAGGTGTAAACTCAGTGACGAGAGAGAGAGAGAGAGAGAGAGAGAGAGAGAGAGAATGGTTGGATATCGTAATTCAAAATGGTTCAATAGTTTCGATCAAGCGACCCTCGTTTGTCCGATTCGATAATAATCAATCGGACGTGCCTGCTATTCGAGCTTACTGAATTCGAAATAATTTCGTCGCTCGTCCGACGACCAAAGAGAGAAAAAGAGAGAGAGAGAGAGAGAGAGACCAGCCCTTTTTTTTCTTTCTCTCTTTATCTCTCATAACGACCCTTATTCGTGGGTGTGTTGTATCTCGTATAGAGGGAATTTTCAAAGCTTTTCTCTCTCCGGTGTGATTTTTTATTTTCTCTTTTTCTTCTTCTTTCGCTCATTCACACGGACGCATCGAACGAAATAAATTTATTTATTTATTTATTTATTTATTTCTAAAGAATTTGTACGTTCGTTTTTCTTCGAAGAAACAAATCCCTAGAGAAGGGGGCAGGGGATGATCTTTGACGATGTCATTCACTCCGGGTGCATTATAAATTTTCTAACATAAAGCCGTGTCCTATGTAATTCTTCCTCATGATTATACCGGCACCTTGCAATATCCCCGTAGAAATTCCCAATGGACTGTGGAGCGGAGAGCCACTCGATATGCAAACATAAGAAGAATAAGAGAGAGAGAGAGAGAGAGAGAGAGAGAGAGAGAGAGAGAGAGAGAGAGAGAGAGAGAGAGAGAATAGAGGAGGAGGAGGGGGAGGAGGGTGTACATGGAGGGTGGAGACGTCGCTGGCCTTCGGGGATATACGGTTTTGGTTCTGCCAGAACCAGAGAGAGGGTGAAAGAAAGAGAGAGAGAGAGAGAGACAGATAGAGAAAAGAGATAGGGTGGTAGTCCAGGGTGTTACTAATTGGAGGGGTGACGAGGGAGGAAACCTTGTTATCTCTTAATTGCTCCGACCCTCTCCGCTCAGTGTTTTGCATCGATAAGAAGTACACTCACTCTCTCTCTCTCTCTCTCTCTATCTCTCTACCGGCACTCGAAATTTTCATCTCTTTCATTCCCATTCTTTCCTTTTCAATCCCAGAGCGAACCACATTGGATTTCATGGTGTACGTTCTCTGGAACCCACTCACCCTCGATCCCCGTCTAAACAAAGTCCTTTCCCCCTTTTTTCTTTTTCTTTTCTTTTTTTTTTAACGAATGTCACTAGAAGCGTCACGAATTGCCGTCTCATAATCCTTATCTCGTTCCTCGTATTCGTTATGGGTCGTCTATGGGACTATCCACGATTGACTATGCGTTTCTTTATCCTTTGTTTCTTTTTCTATTTTTCTTTTTTTTTCGTCTTCTTGAAAAATTCTAGATCACTTTTATTTTTACTTTTATCGCCACTAGGATCGTAAAGATTCGCTCGTATATATATATATATATATATATATATATTTTTTTTTCTCTTTACCTTCCTTTCTTTTCTTTCTTTCCTTTTTCCTTATGTCACTCACCGAGTTCATATAATCGGACTCATCCCTAGGGAACACTTTGGCTGGCGTGCGCTTTGATAAACTCGACTCGGTCTTTACGTGCTCTCTCTTTATCTTTCTCTCACTCTCACTCTCTCTCTCTCCTTTTCTCTCTTTCTTTTTCTCCATAGTCCTACCACTACGATGAGGGGGTTGGTTGGTTGGTTGGTAAGTTTTCGATGGCTCCGGGGGTCGCAAAAGAGGCGGAGGAGAACTCGTTTACTTCTCCGACCAACACCAAAACACCCAATATCTATACCTTAGGCATCGTTAGGGCTTTCGAAGGAAGGAACGAGGAGGTGGAGGAGGTGGAGGAGGTGGAGGAAGAGAAGGAGGAATCGTGTCGGGGGTTTTCTCTCTCTCTCTCTCTCTCTCTCTCTCTCTTTGGGTTTGGTCGCTCACTGAAATTTCTCGCGCCAATTTCTTCCTCGTCGGAAGACACTCAACCATGGTACGCGATCAAAGTCATCTTAAACTCGCTCGTGCGCGTGCGCGCGCGCGCGCCTTGAGAAAATCGTTCCGAGGGAATTCATCTCGGGGAAAGCGTGTCTGAATATTCCTCTTTTTTTTCTTCTTTTTTTTTTTTTTTATGTCTTACCACGGCTCTCTGACGACGATTTTTCTTTTTCTTTTCTCTTCTTTTATTTTTTTGTTTTTTTTTTTTTTTGCAAGTAAGATAACTGAACTCCAGCGCTTCCTTTCTCTCCTTCTTACCTTTTTTTTTTTTTCTTTTCCTTCTTCTTCTTCGTTATACAAATACTTTCGGGCTTTTTAAGATTTCTCTTCGAGAGAGAGAGAGAGAGAGAGAGAGAGAGAGAGAGAGAGAGAGAGAGAGAGAGAGAGACCGATCTTGTCGTATTCGATTAATACCTCGCATTCATCCTAATTTTCTTCTTGAAACGTTCGTCTCGGAGGGTAACGCCGACGCGTTACGTTAAAAAAGGAAAAACTTGTTAGCAGGGAGATGTAATTTGTTTGACTCGTCAAAATCTCTGTGGAAATATTTATATATATATATATATATATATATATATATATATATATATATATATATTTCATGGGTGAAATTTCATCTGGAAAGTTTACTCGGTACTGATTATCCAAGAACCGACGGGTAGAAATATATATATATAAATCCAATGAAGTATTAATTGCCGCTGAGAGTGGGGAACGTAAAATTCGTCGAGAAAAAAACAACAAGAAAAATTTTATATCGTCTTATCGGAAGACAAATCTCTTTTTCCTTTTTTTATCCGTGGCAGCTTCCAGTGATCGAATCTTTTTTTTTTTTTTTTTTTTTTTTTGAAACGCACACGTATTTTTCCAATCGGAATCGGCATACACGTCGTGTTCGATTCGAACGAAATTATTTCCTTCTTTTTTCTGTCCTCTCCCTCGAACCCCATGAGCAGCCATGGAACCACGTCGCGACACCGTGCTGGCTACCGACGAGGAAGAAAGTTTAACGGGATGAGAGAGGGAGAGAGAAAAAAGAAAAGAGCGAACGATGGAAAAGGATGAACGACGTTGTTTCCTACTTCTCTGAGCAAACACCGGCAAATCGAACAAATTGGCAAACAGTTGGCGATGCTCAACCGTGCGAAGCAATTACGGATTTTGCGTGAACGCCACGTAGCGCGAACTCTTTGTAGGAGGGCGAATATAGGAGGAGAGAGATATATATATATAGAGAGAGAGAGGAGAATTTTCCGCCGGTTAAACCATTGGCGTAGGTGTAACGTTTGTACAAAAAAAAAAAAAAAAAGAAAAAAATTAAAAGTTATCTATAATAATAGCTATCAACTTTCTATGATATTCGCGTATAACAATTATTCTTCTTTTCTTTTTTTTTTTTCATCAATAATTAATAATGAATAAATAATAAACGATAA